>JAZKLR010000150.1:1800000-2011983 GCA_037103525.1 Ganaspis brasiliensis
ATTAAAAATTGGAAAATGAAATAAATTATAAGAATAATTGTTGGAAATAATTGCTAATTGAACGAGTGGATTGAAAATCGACAAAAATAATTAAAATTGAATAAAATCATTGAAATTTGAAAATTTAAATTTAAATTTATAGAATATAATTAAAAATTGAAAAAAGCCGAAAGTTATTGAATATTGAAGAAAATTATAGGAATAATTGTTGGAAATAATTGCGAATTCAACAAATAGATTGAAAATCAACAAAAATAATTAAAATTAAATAAAATAATTGAAAATTGAAAACTTAAATTCAAATTTTAAGAATATAATTAAAAATTGAAAAATGTATTTGAAAAAAGCCGAAAGTTATTGAATATAGAAGAAAACAATTAAACATTAAAAAATGGAATTGAAATTTGAAGAAAAAATTGAGAATTAAAGAAAATAAAAATTTTTAATTAACGTACCTTATTGATAATGGAAAAAAATAATTGGCAAAAGGCGATGATTTTTAAATATTAAAGAAAATAATTGACAATTGAAAAAAAATCAAAAAATGACTAGAATAATGCACAACTGAAAAAAATAATTGAAAACGCTGACAAATAATTCTAAAATTTTAAGAGAATAAATAAAAATGTTAAATATTGTAAGAAATAACTAAAAATTAAAGAAAATAATTGAAAAATAACAAGAATAATAGCAAAATTAAAGATCATTTCTGAAAAATGAAAAAAATAATTGAGAATTGAAAACAAAATTCAAAAAATGGCTAGATAAATACACAATTGTTAAAAACAATCTAAAAAATTTAACAATATACATTCAATTTAAACTAAAAAATTGAAAAATTATAGGAATAATTTCTGAAACCAATTGCAAATTAAACAACTGAATTGAAAATCTAAACATAAAAATTGAAATTGAAGAAAGTAGTTGAAAGCTTTAGAAAATAATAAGAATTTGGAGATAATAATAAAAACTTTAAGGAACAACTTCATAATTTAAAAATTAAACTGAATTTAAAAAAAATTGATAATAATGGAGCAAAATTACAAAACGTGAAAATAATTCACAATTGAAAACAAAATTCAAAAAATGGCTAAATTAATACACAACCAAAAAAAAAAAAAAAATTGAAAAACTCAAAGAATCATTTTAAAACTTTAAGAGACTAATTGCAAATTAAAAAAATTGTAGGAAATAATTTCAAATTGCGAAAAATAGTTAATAATTAAAAGAAATAATTTAAAAATAAGAATAATTAAAAAATTGAAGAAAATATCTACAAAATGACTAGATTAATAGACTACTGAAAAAAAATTGATACAATATATAGCAAAAACTTTAAATTTAAGGAAAATAATTAAAAATTGAATAAAATAATTGAAAATTTAAATTCAAATTTAAAGAATATAATTAAAAATTAAAAAAAGTATTTGAAAAAAGCCAGAAGTTATTGAATACAGAAGAAAACAATTAAAAACTGAAAAAGGAATTGAAATTTAAAGAAAAAATTGAGAATTGAAGAAAATAAAAATTTGAAATTAACGAATCTTATTGATAATTAAGAAAAATAATTGGCGAAAGGCGAGGATTTTTAAATTTTAAAGAAAATAATTGACAATTAAAAAAAAGGACTAGAATAATGCACAATTGAAAAATATAATTGAAAACGTTGAAAAATAATTCTGAAATTTTAAGAGAATAAATAAATATTTTAAATATTGTAAAAAATAACTAAAAATTAAAGAAAATAATTGAAAAATAACAAGAATAATAACAAAATTTATGATAGTTTTAATTTTTGAAAAATGGCGGAAATAATTGAGAATTAAAAACAAAATTCGAAAAATGGCTAGATTAATATACAACTGGAAAAAATAATTTAAAAAATCAAACTAAAAATATTTAATTTATAAAATAATTGAAAACTGAAAAATTAAGAAAAGTATAGAAATAATTATTAGAAATAATTGCTAATTAAACAACTGGATTGATAAAAATTAAATCAAACAAAATATTTGAAATTCAGGAAAAAATTGAAAATTGAGGAATGGAGATGAAATTTTTAAAACATAATTAAGAACTGAAGAGAATAATTGAACAATTTTACTTAAAATTAAAAAAGCATATTAATATTAGAAAAAATAATTGAAAATTGAAAAATGTGATTAAAATTTGATGAAAATAATCAAAAATTGAAGAAATAAATTGTGATTTGAAAAAATGGTTTATATTTGAAAAAAGTCAACTTTTTTGGAATATTGAATAAACTTAATTGGAAATTGTAAAATGGAATTGACTTTAGAAAATAATTAATAATTTAAAGAAAATTACAAAATGACGAGAATAATTTAATATTATAGAAAATAATTGAGAAATGCGCAAAATAATTGATAATTGAAAAAGAAATTCGAAAACTGTGGAGAATAAATCTATAACAGAACAACATAATTAAAAAAGTTAAAGAATAATTATAAAATTGATGAAGAATAATTGTAAATTGAAAACGGTTAAAAATTATAGAAAAAATTGTAGACTTATTTACACACTAATTTAAATAACTTTCTTGAAATATTTAATTATTCCTTCTTGCAATTTTTTCTTTTTCAAAGAATTTTTTTGGTATGTTATGTTTTATATTGTTTTTCTGTATTTTTAGAAAATCACTTAGATAAACTTTCATTTATTTTTAAAAAAATTTCTTTTCTTATGTGTTCCATAATATCTTTTTATTTCTTAGATTTTTAAAATTTTTTTTTCTTTTTACAAAAATTACTTCAGTTAATTTTAAACAGTTTTAATTTAACAATATTTAGAAAAATTTATTTACTTTTTCAGTGATTAATTGTTTTTATTATTTTAATTTGGAAGTTGGAAAATATAATTTTTTCAATTTTATGATTTTTAAAATATTTCTTTCGTTTTTTGTCATTTGTTATAACTTATTAATTTTTATAATTTTTAAAGACTTTTCTTTTTTTATTTAACTTTTCGTAAATTTGATCTTATAATAAATTTTCTCATTTCGTCAGAATTTTTCTATTTCTTAGAAATATTGGTTTTTTTCTTAAAATTGTTTAATTGTTTTTACTTAATTCTTCATTTAAAAAAAATTATTACTTTTTGCTTCAAAACAAGTTTTTAAAGTATTTTTTTATCTTTAGTAACATTTTTCCGTTTTTACTGATTATCTTACTTATTTACTCAATTTAAAAAAACATGTCCGCAAATATTTTAACTTTTTGAAAATCATTTTTTCCTCTCTTTTGTAATTTCAATTTTTTGTTTTAAAAACTTTTACTGTTTATTGCGTAGTATTTTGATTTTAAAAAAGCAATTTAATCTATCTTCTTTAAACTGTTTAATATTTCATAACGCATTATTACCATATTTCTTAATTTTCTTTCTTTTACTTTCATTGATTTTTTTAAACTATTTTATTTTTGAAGAATTTATTTATTTTTTGCAGGTTTTTTAATTAGTACATTTATACATCTTTTTGCTTTAATTTTCTCATTTTAATGTAAGTTATCCTTAACTTTCTTATCTGTTCATTTATAATACTGGTTTTAATAAAATTTTGTAATTTTTGTAAATTATGCAAAATTTCATTTTTTTACATTTTGTTATAGATTTTTTGAAGAGTTTCTCCATTGTTTAAATGATTATTCGCTAAATACTCGAATAAGATAAAAATGTAGAAATTTTTGGTTTTTTTAGGGGGGCCCTGAAATTTTTTTGTCCTACAGGCCCGTGATAGCCTTGAACCGGCCCTGGCACTGATTAATATTGCGTTTAACGTTTCGCTGATTTTCATAACATTGCATTATTTTTCTCTATTTTACTTTCATTAGATGGAAAAGAGGAAGACATGAAAGTTTAATTTTAGATTCCTCTCGTAAAGAATAAATCTGTTTATAACATCGGAACCCCTTTACAGTTTTGTGTTATTTAACCAGCCATATCTTAATTTAGCATAAGATTTCTAAAATCTACTTCCCTTTACCATATGTTTTCTGAGTCAACATTTCCAGCTGGTAAACTAAATAGAAGACAAATCTGGGTCTTTTAAAATGAAAATATTTGGAAACTGATAGAAAATATAAGTGGCTTCCGGCATGAAAAAAGCCACAATAATAATAATAAAGAAAAAAGCAAGTCTAATTTATTAGTCCATGTGGTTTAAAACAGATTTATATAAAGTCCTGTGCTCAATTAAAATAACACAAAAATTATAAGCGCTGCATATGAAAATTAACAGAGCCGTAACTTAGGTTTTTGCGCCCGGTGCAAGATAAATATTTTTGCCCCCCCCCCCCATATATTCCATAGAAGAATAGAAGTTAAAAAATATGTTTAATGAGGGACAGAGACTTGTAAATTTTTGCCATCTGCACACTTAATGTTGACCGGTGGAGGGAGGGGGAGAAGAGAAATAATACAATATTAAATTAAAGAGTCTCTTAATTATCGCAATTATTTTAACACAAAAGTTGACAATTTATTTCATTTCGAGTAAATTTTCGGAATTAATAATGAAATAATCAAAATAATATAAAATTTGTGAAAATAAATCATTACAAATTAAACAAAATAAATAAATAAAAATTGACGAACTTGATTGAAATTTGAGAAAAATAATTGAAAAATGATTAAAACATTGAAAAGTGTATACTATAACTTAGATTTGACATAATAAATGAAAATTTAGGATATAAATTGAAAAAAATTAAAATATATAATATTAAGTGGACAAAATAAATGCAAAAAGATAAAAGAAAATTCAAATTAAAAAACTAATTAAAAAGTTAAATAAATAATTAAAAATTTAGGAATTCAATTGAAGAATGAAATTTGTGAATAACTAAAATTTGAAGAAATTGATTGCAAATGCTAACAATAATAATTAAAAATTGGAGAAAATTTTTAAAATTTAAAAAAAAGTATTTTAATATCTAGGAAATTAATTGACGAATAATGAAAGTAATAAAAACTCCAAGAAAATATTTGCAAAAAAAAATAAAAATAATGAAATATTGAAAACAATAATTTTGGTTTGTTAAAAATAATTGAAAAAATTACAACATATAGCTATAAATAATAAAAGAAAATTATTGCATAATAAGAAAAATAATTGAGATTAGAGATAAATAATAAAAAAAAGTTAGAGAGTTTATTAAACAATAATTGAAAATAACAAAAACTAATTTAAAAATGATAAAAATAATTGAAAATCGAAGAATTTAATAAAAATTTGTGAAAAAGTAATTGTAAAAATTACAGAATGTATTTGAAATAAAAATAAAAATTAAAAAATAATTGAAGAATAATGAAAGTAATAAAAAATCCGAGAAAATATTTGCAAAATATTAAAAATAATGAAATATTGAAAACAATAATTTTGGTTTGTTAAAAATAATTGAAAAAATTACAACATATAGTTATAATAAAAGAAAATTATTACATAATAATAAAAATAATTGAGATTAGAGATAAATAATAAAAAAAAGTTAGAGAATTTATTAAAAAATAATTGAAAATAACAAAAACTAATTTAAAAATGATAAAAATAATTGAAAATCGAAGAATTTAATAAAAATTTGGGAAAAATTAATTGTATAAGATACAGAATGTATTTGAAATAAGCAAGACTACTTAAAAATGATAAAAATAATTGGAAACTACAGTTAATTATGGAAATTTAAGAACACAAATTGAGAAAATTACAAAATTTATTTGATGTAAAAGAAAGTGATTCAAAATCCAAGAACATAATTGAAATACTTGAAAAATACAAAAAACAAAACTCATATATTTTGTAAAAATAATTGAAAAATGACAAAAGAATTTGAAAGTTAATTAATACATAATGAAACTAATTTGATATTGAAGGAAATAATTTAAACTGAAAATGTTTTATTTGAAAAAGTAAAAGAAATAATTGAAACTTGCAGAAGTTTGGAATTTAAAAATTAGGGGAAAAATTAAAAAATAATGAGAATCATTGAAGAAAATAATTTGAAAAATGATAAAAATAGTTGAAATTTGTAGATATTAATTGCAATCATAGAAAAATAATTTTAAAAAATACAGAATATTTATAAAGTAAAAGTATTACAAAATGATTTTAAGAATTTTAAATTCAGGAAAATAATTAAAACATTATAAAAATAATCGAAAATTTATTAAAGAAAATGAAAATTTCAGATATATTATTGAAATTCTCGGAAGTAATCAACAAAGATTCAAAATAATAAAAAAATTGTGAAAATAATGAATATAAAAAAAAAAAATAATTAAAAATTTACCAAGTATTTGAAATTTGAGAAAAAAAAATGAAGAAGGATTAAAACATGAAAAAGTGAATGCAATAACTTAAATTTAAGATACTAAGTAAAAATTTAGGAAATTTATTGAAAAATAATTAATATATCTATTTAAAAGGTGAAGAATTTAGAAATGAAATTTGAGAATAACTAAAATTTGAAGAAATAGATTGAAAAATGATAAAAATAATAATTCAAAATTAAAGAATATTATTAAAATTTGGGAAAAATATTTTAAAATCTAAAAAATAATTGAAGAATAATGAAAGTAATAAAAAATCCGAGAAAATATTTGCAAAGTAGTAAAAATAATGAAAATTTGAAGACAATAATTTTAGTTTTTTAAAAATAATTGAAAAAATTACAACTTATAGTTATAAATAATAAAATAAAATAATTGAAAATTGAAAAAATAACTAGAATTTGAGATAAATAATAAAAAAATTTCGAAAATAAATTAAAAAATAATTTAAGAAGACAAAATCTAATTGAAAAATAAATTAAATAAAAAAATGATTCATAGAAATAATTGTTAATTGAAGAAAATAATAAAAATTTGTAAATAATAGTTGCAAAAATTACAGAAATATATCTGTGATAATAAGACTACAATTACAATTGAGGGGCTGGATGCAATAAAGGGATATAGAAAATTTTGAAGTCCCCCGTTTCTGCCGGAGACTCGCTGTACGCGGGGCCAACGAAAGTCTCGCGTATCCCCTTATTGCATCCATCCTCTCAATTATAGGTATACTATAATTCATCGAACGTGAATTAATTTCAAATTTCATTGATTAAAAATTTAATTAATCCTCGCTTTGAGAATAATAAATTTCAAATTATTTAATAATTTCTTAAATTTTTAACAATTATTTACTATTATGATTTTAATTATTTGCTACAATTTTCATCTATTTTTATCATTATTTAAACATTTTCTTTCAATTCTAATTATTTTCATTATTTTTTAATTTTTCCCCTAAATTCTAAACTCAATTTCTGCAAGTTTCAAATATTTTCTTTCATTTTTTTAAATAAATTAATTGGTGGAATTTTTACTTAAAAACTAAATTTTACTAAATGAACGAATTATTTCCTTTCTATTAATAATTCTTATATTTATTGATTTTAAAAGTTTCATTAAAATGATCTTTTAAATACAGTAAATAAACACTTTTTGTCTAATGAAGTACTTACAATTAGTAACATTTATAATAATCAACTTCGAACTGTCTAAAAAAAGTAGTCTAACTTTTTTGGTTTCATAATTTTTTTTATAAAAAAAAAAAATATATAAAAAAAATGTTGCGTCTCTCCAAGTTTGCGCCCCCCGAGGACTGCGCCCGGTGCCAAGTAAAAACTCAAATTAAACAAATTATTGTGTGTAATTAATTTAAAATACGTCAACCAATGAGGATTTGGATTTTAAATCGCAACTTTTCCAATTTTAGAAGAATAATTTAAACGTCTGTCATATGCAAAGTTGTCGTATTGAAATACATTTTGATAATTGAAAAAACAAGCATATTTATATCGATCGGATTCAACCTCATTCTTTCGTTGGAGGCTGACAATACCTCACCGATAACTGAAGCGCATCGAGTTGTGAAAGAAAAAAAGCAAGTTAATTATTATTTATATAAATGCAGTTCACAACGCTGTTTGAGTGGCAAAAACATTTTTTTTTTTAATTTCCGAGATTGAAATTTGTCAATAGAATATTTTTTAATTTCTTGAAGAATCAATGTTGCTAAGAGAAAATTACGTTAGTTATCTCGGATTCTGCATCCCAGATTCCAGATTCAAGATTCGATATTCGAAACTCCACATCTCCAATTCCGAATAAAACATTCCAGATTCCACATTTTACATTTGAAATCAAAATCAACATCTGAAATCTGGATTATTGAATATTAAATTTGGGATGTGGAATCTGGAACGTAGAATTCGTAATCTGAAATCTGAAATAAAAAATAATAATAATAACAACATAAAATATAAAAATAATGATCAATTATAAAATATTTAAAAGTAATTTGAAAATCATAAATTTACTTTACATTTACACCTTTAAATAAGCACTCCTTTATTTATAAGGGTTTTTACAATTTTCACACAATATATTTCTTACATCTTAACGATTATTGATAGAACGTCCAACGTCCTTCCGGCAGGACAAAAAAGCCTTCCGCGAGTACGTACGAAATCGCGTTATAAAATTAATATGGATTCAGATAAACAAAAAGTAGTATATATCGTTGGAAAGGTAAAGAATCAAGCTTTCAGCGCATGTAAACATGGAACTTGTAAATTTAAACCCTGAAGCTTGGTAGTTAAAAGAAGTTAAATTTTCCAAAAATTCACATAATTTTTAGTCACAAAAAGACGACGCGCGGTACTGCCGGCAGGACGTTTTCGTTTTTTTTAAAGACTACCTAGCCCTTGTACATAAATTTAAAAAATCGATATTTACGTCATCTGAAAGCTTGTTTCATTGCCTAAAAAACCATATATTCATTTTCATACTTATCTGCTTCCATATTGATTTTATAGAGCGATTTCCGAGGAACTCGCGCCTAAGCCATTTACCACCGGCCGCCATTACGTTAGTTATAACAATATTTACAAAAGTCATAATAAACTCAATTCCTTTGATGATAAAGATGATGAATTATGATGATAATGATAATGGTGATGATGATGATGATGATTATATGAAATTAAAATATTTTCTCACAAAAATGAATTGTCCTTCCGGAAGGACGTTTACTGTGTGAAAGCGCGTCCTACCGGCAGTACGCAGCCTTGGACGTTCTATCATTATATACTTATAATTGAAAATCGCACCTCACAGAATAAATTAAATATTTTAACAAAAATTCAAGAAATTTTTTACATATTAAACATGAATTATATTAAACAATATTAATTTAATTATATTCACATAACATTAGAAATATTGTATATATGATTAAAAATTTTTAACTTTTTAATTTTTAAAATGGATTATTTTAAACTTAAGAATAATTAAAACTTATAAAATTAAATAAATTAAAAATTAAAAAAAAAATTAAACAAATTAGGTAGAACCCGACAACAGATAAGAAACAAATAATTAAAAAGTAAATATTTTAGTAAAACATTAAATATTTAAATGAAAATAAAAAAATAACTTTATAAATATTTAAAAAACCAATTTAATTTAATTCAAATTACATTACATGTTTTTTAAAAGAATTTATTTATTATTTAAAATATTAATGAAAATAATTAGGCTTAAAAATTAATTAAAATAAATTAAGTTGATCAAAAAATATATTCTAATATCTTTTCTCTCTCATCTAAAATAAATTAAATGAATGAAATATTTTAAATTTAAACTTAAGGGCATGTGATGGAGTATGACGTCACTGGCATAAGCAAAATTTGTCGGCAACCTTTTTCCTAAAATATTAAATATTTTGTCACAAAACTTAGTAGAATTATTTAAAATATCATTAGGAAGGTCTCTCTGACCCAAATTTGTTTAAATTTTGGTCCAAAATTAATTTTGAAAAATTTTCGAAAAGTAACAAATTTTTTAAAAATTAATTTTTATATCAAATCCAAACGAATTCCGGTCAAAGAGACCTTCTGAATGATATTTTAAGTAATTCTCCCAAGTTTCATCACAAAATATTCAATAGTTTAGATGAAAAGTTACAGACAAATTTTGCCTATAATTTTTCTAAAATTTCCAATTTATTTCTTCAATGTTTAATTGTTTTCTTCAATTCTCAAATATTTTCTTTAATTTTCAATTATTTTTTTCAGCTGTCTATCAATCTAGTCATTTTTCAAATTTTAATTTCAATTAGCAATTATTTTCGACATTTTTCAAGCATTTTCTTCAATTTTTCAATTATTCTCGTCATTTTTCAACTATTTCCTTCAAATATGAATTATTTTTCGCAATTTTCATATATTTCCTACAATTTTTTCAATTTTCAATTATTATATCTTGAATATCTTAATTTTATCATTGTTTTTGCTAGTGAAATTATAATTCATAATTCTTTTTAAATATTTATGATAAATTATTGTCCAAAAATTTGTAATTTAATATTTTGTGATAATAAAACTTTTTAAGCTTTAATTATAATAATTATAATAAGATTTTAAGAATGTGTAAATTTTAATTGTAAATATAAAGGCATATTTTAAATATAAAGGCGAATTTTGCAAAATTAATAATACAGTTTTAATTGCTTGAAAATTTGAGACCGCTCTTTTTTCACTCTATGCTTCATTACACGAATTCTAACCCAACAGCAAGACATTTCCTCATTTTAAATATAATATCTTCTCAAGAACTAGACCGTAAATAATTATAATTGAAATACTCTACTTTTTTTTTAAATGTATACTCGTTTAAAACGTATTAATTTTTAAAAAAAATTAAAAAACCTGTTTTTCTTTAATTATTAAAATTTTGTCATTTTGCACTTATTGCTATCACTTTCATGTAATAGTTGAAACTTTGTTAATTTATATCTTGAAAATGGTACAGCATAGTTAAATATATTTTTCAATACACGTGTAAGATAATAATCGTAATAAATCTAAAAAATTTGCTAATAATTTATAAAAAATCAATTTATAGGATCTTCGTTCTTAAACTGCAACACTTGTTTCTTTTATTTCAAATCGAATTTAAATAATTTGAAATGTTACTTTAAATAAAACCGTCACACACGCAATTATAACAATTCTGTTATTTACATATATTATTGACAGAATCCATTTCAAATCATGCAGGCAGTCCGACGGTGCATCAAAAATTCACTTCACACGAAAGTATGTTTTCCTGCTTGAAAAATAAAGAGACACGTATTTTTTTAAATTCTCATAACATTTTTTTTGGGAATTTTTACGATTTTTTAAAGATTTTAACATTTTTAACAAAGAAATAAGTTTTTTTTATAAATTTTGTCTTTAAAATCTCGTAATTTACACATTTTTCAAGCTTTTTAGTTGCTGTTTGACTTATATTTTCTATTTTTTATGCTTTTTAAAAATTTATCAAGAAAAGTCAAAAATATTCATAAAGAAAAACAATACTTATTTGATTTATTGAAAAAAATTTTAAAAATTTTTATCTCAAAAACCTTTATTTTTCTCAAAATTTTTAGGGTTTATAGCTACTTAAGTGTACTACTCAACACAAAAATTTCATTTGGTATTTTTTTTTGTTTCTTGGGAGAAAAAATTATTTTCTATTTTTTCATTAAAACCTTCTAGATTTCGCAATTTTTAAAATTGATTGTTTTTGTTTATGAATATTTATGACTTTTCTTAATCAATTTTTAAAAAACATAAAAAGTAGAACTAAATGAGCCAAAGAGCAACTAAAAACCTTGAAAAATGTGTAAATTACGAAATTAAAAAAAAAAAATTTTTAAAAAACTTATTTTTTTGTTAAAATTTTTAAAAAATCGTAAAAATTAAAAAAAATGTTATGAAAATTGACAAAAAAACGAGTCTCGTTATTTTTCAAGCATAAAACATATTTTCATGTGAAGTTAATTCTCGATACACCATCGGACTTTCTGCATGATTTGAAATGGATTCGGTTTATTATAATAAAGCATTATTCAGTTTCTAAATCTGAATAAGTGAAAAATTTTTAGTTAAATTGCAAAATCGTGAAGGACCTTTCTCTACTTTAGTCAGTAAACAATAACTGATTATTATTGGTAGAAATCTACTAATTCAGTAGTCAGATTTGACTATAATTATTAGTAAAAAATGACTAATAGATTCAGTCGACAGAAATCTACTAACTGTTTAGTGATTTAACATGACCTAAAAATTTTTTTGACTAACTGAATTAGTAATTTTGTACTAACATATCAGCAGTAAAATTGCTATTTGATATAGAAGATGAATTATTGCCTTGAATCAAGGTTTAGGACTTGTTGCTTTTTATTTCATCACCTCTGAGAAAATTAATTCTCTAGTAGATATGTAGTACCAGAAGTATTCATCCAACTTCAGTACGAGCTTCTTTGTTTTCATTGGTTATCTGTGACATTTACGTTCTCCGTCTGAAAATTAAAAAATATACAGGTATATGTAACATGTCACATAAAACTTCAAAAATAAAGAAAATAAAGGGTGATTAGTTCATTTTCTATAAATCGATTTGACTATTGTTATTTTAAACAATAGATGATGCATTATTTTATTGTTATAGATTTATAATTTTTTATTGTCTTCGTTATAGTGTAGTTTTTCATTCTTATTTAACAAAATATACTAAAAATTATTTACTTTTACTTTGTGCATGCGTAACAGTGCCGTAACTAGGGTGGTGCCGTCGATGCCGTGGCACCGAACGCAGTCCTCGGGGGGGGGGGGGGGGGGGGGGAGCACAAACTTGGAGAGACGCAACATTTTTTTTATATATTTTTTTTTATAACAAAAATTATGAAACCAAAAAAATTAGATTACTTTTTTTAGACAGTTCGAAGTTGATTATTATAAATGTTACTAATTATAAGTACTTCATTAGACAAAAAGTGTTTATTTACTGTATTTAAAAGATCATATTAATCACATTTTTAAAATCAATAAATATAAGAATTATTAATAGAAAGGAAATAATTAAATAAAAAATAGTAGCAAATAATTAAAATCATAATAGTAAATAATTGTTAAAAATTGAAGAAATTTTTAAATAATAATAAATTTATTATTCCCAAAGCGAGGATTAATTAAATTTTTAATCAATGAAATTTCAAATTAATTCACGTTCGATGAATTATAGTATACCTATAATTGTAATTGTAGTCTTATTATCTCAGATATATTCTGTAATTTTTGCAACTATTATTTACAAATTTGTATTATTTTCTTCAATTAACAATTATTTCTATGAATTATTTTTTTATTTAATTTATTTTTCAATTAATTTTTGTCTTTTTAAATTATTTTTTGATTTATTTTCGAAATTTTTTTATTATTTATCTCAAATTCTAGTTATTGTTTCAATTTAGAATTATTTTATTTTATTATTTATAACTATATGTTGTAATTTTTTCAATTATTTTTAAAAAACTAAAATTATTGTCTTCAATTTTTCATTATTTTTACTACTTTGCAAATATTTTCTCGGATTTTTTATTACTTTCATTATTCTTCAATTATTTTTTTAGATTTTAAAATATTTTTCCCAAATTTTAATAATATTCTTTAATTTTGAATTATTATTTTTATCATTTTGCAATCTATTTCTTCAAATTTTAGTTATTCTCAAATTTCATTTCTAAATTCTTCACCTTTTAAATAGATATATTAATTATTTTTCAATAAATTTCCTAAATTTTTACTTAGTATCTTAAATTTAAGTTATTGCATCCACCTTTTCATGTTTTAATCCTTCTTCAATTTTTTTCTCAAATTTCAAATACTTGGTAAATTTTTAATTATTTTTTTTTTATATTCATTATTTTCACAATTTTTTTATTATTTTGAATCTTTGTTGATTACTTCCGAGAATTTCAATAATATATCTGAAATTTTCATTTTCTTTTATAAATTTTCGATTTTTTTTATAATGATTTAATTATTTTCCTGAATTTAAAATTCTTAAAATCATTTTGTAATACTTTTACTTTATGAATATTCTGTATTTTTTAATATTATTTTTCTATGATTGCAATTAATATCTACAAATTTCAACTATTTTTAACATTCTTCAAATTATTTTCTTCAATGATTCTCATTATTTTTCAATTTTTCCCCTAATTTTTAAATTCCAAATTTCTGCAAGTTTCAATTATTTCTTTTACTTTTTCAAATAAAACATTTTCAGTTTAAATTATTTCCTTCAATATCAAATTAGTTTCATTATGTATTAATTAACTTTCAAATTCTTTTGTCATTTTTCAATTATTTTTACAAAATATATGAGTTTTGTTTTTTGTATTTTTCAAGTGTTTCAATGATGTTCTTGGATTTTGAATCACTTTCTTTTACATCAAATAAATTTTGTAATTTTCTCAATTTGTGTTCTTAAATTTCCATAATTAACTTTAGTTTCCAATTATTTTTATCATTTTTAAGTAGTCTTGCTTATTTCAAATACATTCTGTAATTTTCACAATTACTTTTTCACAAATTTTTATTAAATTCTTCGATTTTCAATTATTTTTATCATTTTTAAATTAGTTTTTGATATTTTCAATTATTTTTTAATAAATTCTCTAACTTTTTTTTATTATTTATCTCTAATCTCAATTATTTTTATTATTATGCAATAATTTTCTTTTATTATAACTATATGTTGTAATTTTTTCAATTATTTTTAACAAACCAAAATTATTGTTTTCAATATTTCATTATTTTTATTATTTTGCAAATATTTTCTTGGAGTTTTTATTACTTTCATTATTCGTCAATTAATTTCCTAGATATTAAAATATTTTTCTTGAATTTTAAAATTTTTCTCCAATTTTTAATAATTATTGTTATCATTTGAAATCAATTTTGCATTTATTATGTCAAATCTAAATTATAGTATACACTTTTCAAAGTTTTAATCATTTTTTAATTATTTTTCTCAAATTTCAATCAAGTTCGTCAATTTTTAGTTATTTATTTTTTTTTAATTTGTAATTATTTATTTTCACAAATTTTATATTATTTTGATTATTTCATTATTAATTCCGATAATTTACTCGAAATAAAATAATTTGTCAACTTTTGTGTTAAAATAATTGCGATAATTAAGAGACTCTTTAATTTAATATTACACTGAAAGAAATACTCTAGCTTTATCAGCCATATGATTATTTTTGACAGTTTTTGTAGAACTTCGAATACTATATGAATGAATATCCCATAATGCATCGGTGCGCCACTGACAGTTCTTCTAACCTAAAAATATACATCGCAGTTTCACCAGTCATATGGCTAAAAGACAAATATATTATGGCAGTATCTATATTAGCAATATATTATGGGTGATTTATCCATAATTATGTCAGTACCGTGGAATTATTTCTTTCAGTGTATTTTATTTCTCTTCTCCCCCTCCCTCCACCGGTCAACATTAAGTGTGCAGATGGCAAAAATTTACAAGTCTTTGTCCCTGATTAAACATATTTTTTAACTTCTATTTTCTATTAAATATAGGGGGGGCGGGGGGGTCAAAAATATTTATCTCGCACCGGGCGCAAAAAACCTAAGTTACGGCGCTGCTCTCTAAATTTGAATAAGTGAATATTCACTTATTTAGACGTATTTAGACTCTGAACCTATTCAATTTAGAAAATTTTTGCCAATACATAAAACTCATTTAATTTATTTATTGTCCGTTAAAATATAGTAGTCTGAAACTGACAACTGACTGAATTTAAATTAATTCCAAATTTATTTATAGTCAGTAAACAACCGGGATCAGATGTTTAGTTTTTGAAAGATATTTATTTAATTATACTTACTTGTGAAATTCTGTTAACTGTTTCTTACTGAAACCCTTCACATGAAGGGGTATTTTCAGTTGATTCTTTTTCTTTTGATTGATCCACCAATTCATTTGTAGTTTTAAAGATAGTTAAAAAATGTCGTTTGCCTTCTTGAAGCACCCACTTAAACAGCTGGAATTTATATTTAAATTGTAATATACTGAAAAACTTATTTTTATATTTTTGATACATATTTGATAACAGAAAATAATTTTTACCTTAGAGTTGCCATAATGCTGATTTCCACGATAAAATTTACATATACGGTCCAATTTGATGCAAAAACACAATACAGATTCTTACACCAGATCATTTGAATATCATAATTGATTTTCCCATGCATTGCACAACTACCAAAAAGACTAGCTGCCCATATTATTGAGATCAATACGTTTTGTCTGAAGATCCAGTTATAATTATTTTCTAACCCAAAAAAACTCCAGAGTGTCACCAATTAACTGCATTTTTCTCCAAAGAAGTTGAACTTTCTGAAGAAGAAGAAGAAATCAATTTAAAGAACTATTACTTCTAGGCATTGAGTCAAAATTTTAAACCTATTACTTAAATGATAAACCTATTTTAATAAGTTTAAATACTTATTCCCTTAATTTTCAATTTTTTACAGATTTGCAATAAAATCATAAAAAATCAACATTTTTTTATCAGACTACACTGTTTCTCTGGGAAAATGTTCAAAGAATAACATTCAATTATTTCTTAATGAATTTTTTGAAAATAACTGTTTTTTAAAGAGCCCCCAAAAAACACCATAAAATGACAAATCATTAAAAAATATTTATTACTATTTTTTCTAGTATTCATACTAGATTTTTTATTTAGAACTAGAGCAAATATTATTATAATTATATTTTCAGGTAAATTCCAATATGTTTAAACAATTTGTTGTTATTGTTCAAAATTTTAAATACACGTAGAAAATAATGTTTTTTCGGATTATTTTAACATTGAGTTTAACCTTAATCGTGCAAAATAATAATTAAATTACAAAAATTAGAAAAATAATTCTTTCAATAATTTATTGTTTCTATTTGAAAATTTATCTTTAAATTAAATAATTGGAAACAAATTGCAATACGTGAAAGTAATTGACAATTAAAAACAAAATTCAAAAAATGGCTAGATTAATACACAACCAAATAAAATAGTTGAAAAACTCAAAAAATAAATACTAAATTTTAAGAGAATAATTGAAAATTGAGAAATTTGTAGGAAATAATTGGAAATTGCGGAAAACAATTAATAATTGAAAGCAATAATTAAATAAAAACGAGAATAATTAAAAATGTAAAGGAAATATACGAGAAATGGCGAAAATAAATTAAAGCAATTGAAAACAGAATTCGAAAAATGACTAGATTAATAGACAACTGAAAAAAATAATTGAAAAAGTTAAGCAAGACAAATTACATTTAAAATAAATAATTGCAAATAGAAAATTAAAAAAATTATTAAATTAATAATTGTTGGAAATATTTGCCAACTGAACAATTGAATTCAAGATCGAAAAAAATATTTAAAATTAAAAAACTAATTGAAAATTGAAGAACGAAATTTAAATTTAAAGAATATAATTAAAAATTGAAATAGTAATTGAAAAAACCGAGAGATATGAAGAAAATAATTGAAAACTGAAAAATGGAATTAAAACTTGAAAAAAATTTAGATTTGAAGAAAATAATTTGAAATTATCGAAACTTATTGATAATCGAAAAAAATAATTGTCGAAAGGCGAGAATTTTTTAATATTAAAAAAAACATAAAAATTGAAGAATTAAATTGCAATTTGAAAAAACAATTGCTAATTGAAATAAAACGAGGATTATTGAATATTGAAGTAAACAATTAAAAATTGAAGAATGGAATTGTATTAAGAAAATAATTATAATATAATATAATTTTATAATTATAATTATAAAATGAGGAAAATAATTACATATAATCAAAATCTCGGGACAATTATCGACAACAGAACAAAATTATTTTATATTTTAAAAAATATTAAAACCTATAATTATATCTATTATTGAAGTATCTAATTCAACTTCTGAAGTTGTTTTAGCTAAATTTTTTATTTTTTAGCCGTAAATTGTAATTAAAGGAGCAAGTGTCAAGAAAAAATGGCGTTTTTTATGCTTATTTTAAACGCTTTTAATTCAGAAAAAAAACATTTAATTCCTGTGCTATAAAGAGAATACGTTTAATCAGTATCCAAATATTTATTTTCATTAATATAATTTTGTGTAAAATGAAAAATAATAGTAATAAAGTTAACTTAAAGTTGATAAAAAAACTGTCAATTTTTATCACTTTTAAAAGTCTATTTTTTAGAAATCTACTTACCAAATATTATTGAAACTTACCACAATGATTAATTTGTGTACTTTAAACGTATTTTCACTGGAAAGAAGACAAATATTTATTTTATTATTAAATAATTCCGTCTTGAAATTTCATATTTAACCACAAAACACGCATTTTTGAACTTACCTAACTTTTTTTTGGATGAATTTAAAAAATTAAAACTTTCCACATATCTAAGTTTTAATAAAATCTACAACATATTAAATTTTTGCGAAGATAAGTTGCTCGGTTTATGAACTATTTAAGTTTAAACTTTAATGAAGGAAAGGTTATTTTTTTTATTTCAAAATACACTCTGAAGTTTGACAATCGATTATTGATTTTAAATTCAAAATTTTTATGTATATTTTGTCAGTTTATAATAATTAATAAAAATATATCTTAACAACTAATGATAAGCAACATATTCAATTTGCAATGTTAATTTGTTAAAATAATTAGGAAAAAGAAATCTATATGTTTTATTTTTTATTCTATATTTCTCTCTGTTAATTAATAATTTAATAAACCATAATAAATATTAATGAAAACAATTATGAATTTGAATAAAATCATTAATAAAATACAAAATTTTAAATATGTACTATATGTATTACAATACAAATTATAAATAATATATAATAAGAACAATTTCAATATAATTTTAAAAGAATTTTATTATTTTACATTAATTCCTCGAAAAGTTGAAAAATAAGTTTTTTCTTTTCTTGCACTTCTCATTGCACAAAATTTAAAACTATTTAAAACTGATTTAATTAATGTTTTGATTAATAGGTTACTTAAACTAATCGTTATATACTGACATAATATAAATAACAATTTTTAATTTAAAATCAATAATCGATTGTCAAATTTCAGAGTGTATTTTGAAATATAAAAAATAACCTTTTCTTCATTAAAGTTTAAACTTAAATAATTCATAAACCGAGCAACTTACCTTCGCAAAAATTTAATATGTGTTAGATTTTATTAAAACTTAGATATGTGGAAAGTCTTAATTTTTTAAATTCATCCAGAAAAAAGTTAGGTAAGTTCAAAAATGCGTGTTTTGTGGTTAAATTTGAAATTTCAAGACGGAATTATTTAATAATAAAATAAATATTTATCTTCTTTCCAGTGAAAATACGTTTAAAGTACACAAATTAATCATTTTAGTAAGTTTCAATAATATTTGGCAAGTAGATTTCTAAAAAATAGACTTTTAAAAGTGATAAAAATTGACAGTTTTTTTATCAACTTTAAGTTAACTTTATTACTATTATTTTTCATTTTACACAAAATTATATTAATGAAAATAAATATTTGGATACTGATTAAACGTATTCTCTTTATAGCACAGGAATTAAATGTTTTTTTTCTGAATTAAAAGCGTTTAAAATAAGCATAAAAAACGCCATTTTTTCTTGACACTTGCTCCTTTAATTACAATTTACGGCTAAAAAATAAAAAATTTAGCTAAAACAACTTCAGAAGTTGAATTTAGATACTTCAATAATAGATATAATTATAGGTTTTAATATTTTTTAAAATATGTCAGCGACCACCTTTGGTCGAAAGTCAGTGTTTTGACCCAATATAAAATTTAATAATAATAGTTGTAAATTAAAAACTTTTGAAAATTATAGAAAAAATCGTAGAATTGTTTACTAATTTATACTACTTTCTTGAAATATTATTATTATATTTAATTTTTTTTCTTGTAGATAATTATTTATTTATAAAAAAATTTTGTTAGTATTTTGTTTTGCATTGTTTTTCTGTATTTTTGTAGTCACTTAATTTTTAATCTCTTTTTAAATTTTTTCCTTTTTTTATGCGTTTAATAATACTTTTTATGTTTTAGATGTTTTTAATTTTTCTTCTTTTTACGAAAATTACTTCAGTTAATTTTATACGGTGTTATTTTTATAATATTTACAAACATTTATTTACTTTTTCAGTAACTAATTTTATTTATTATTTTAATTGGGAGGTGGGGAGATATAATTTTTTTTTTCAATTTTATGGTTTTTTAAACATTTATTCGACTTTTTTTGTAATTTTTCATAACCTATTAACTTTTATAATTTTTAAATACTTCTTTTTTTATTTACTTTTATGTAAATTTCATCTTATAATAAATTTTTCCATTTAATCATAATTTCCCTATTTTTTTTAGAAATATTTGTTCTTTTCTTAAATTATTTAATCGTTTTTATTTAGTTTTTTATTCTAAAGCAATTATTGTTTCTTACTTAATATTCAAACCAAATTTGTAAATGTAGGTATTTTTGTTCTTCAGTAACATTTTCCCGTTTTTTACTGAATATCTTATGTATTTTCATAATTTTAAAAAACCATATCCGTGAATAATTGAACTTTTTGAAAACCTTTATTCCCTTCTTTTCGTAGTATAAATTTTTTGTTTTAAACAATTTTACTATTTTTTCATAATATTACCGCGTGATATTTTGATTCAAAAAATGCAAATTTAATAAATGTTTCTTAAACTGTTTAATTTTTTATAACATTATTAACATATTCCTTAATTTTCCTCCTTTTACCTTCAATGATATTTTTACTTTTTTTATTGATGTTATTCTGATTTTTCATTTTATGGTGTTTGTTTGGGGGTTCTATAAAAAATAGTTATTTTCAAAAAAATAATAAAGAAATAATTAGATGTCATTCTTTGAATATTTTTCAAGAGACACAGAGCAGTCTGGTAAAAAGAATGTTGATTTTTCATGTTTTTATTGCAAATTTACGAAAATTAGTTTTTTTCCCATTTAAAATACATGGGAAGTTTCATGGGCTATGAGGCACCATTAAATATTAAAATAAATAAAAATAAAAAATACCTGTCTCTTCTTTTTTAATGTGTAACAAAATGAGGGGTTACGAATTTTAAAATTCGAAATTTTTATTTTTAAACAACACCCTATTAAACACATAACATTAAATTCGTACCATAAAAGTTTTAAAAAATTTGAAAAAACGTTCTCAGAACTATATATTGTACTTACTTCTTTCTGTAACCACCCCATGAATAGTAAAACAGTAGCTACTGCTGCATTTACAAATCTTAATACGAAAAATAAAGTTTTTTTTAGACGATGTGCTTTATCACTCTTACATCCCACTTCGTCTCTCAGGATCTCAACAGTCCAAAATGACAAAGCGATTATTAAAATTAGACCAAATTGAAGTAATTTTTTTGCTGATTTTAGATCAGGATATTCTGCAATACCATATCCTGTTAACCACTTTGATATATCAATCGGTAACATTGCTTTTTTTTATAGTTTTGCACTTCCACTTCATTTTGAATCTGATGCTTCTCTTGCAACGGTAAAAACACAACTGCACCCTTCATACAGAATTATTGCTCTGTATAAAGCTCTTTATATATTACAAAATATATTATGTGGATACACATACAATTATCAACTTATTGCGTGAGTCAAAAGCATGTCATGATTGTGAATACCAATTCTAAAACTGATTCTATCGTTCATGGAATTCACCTGCATTTGTTTGTTTATCTGTTTTTTTTTCTTCTTAAGTTTTCTGTACTCTTTTATCTAATATTCGCATTTCACCCTACTTATGCATGTTGCATTTATTATTCCAATATGAAACCTGGCTTTTTCCTATTGGCTTCAAAATAAGAGTTTACTAATATAGGTGGCATTGAATAGAATAATTACAGGGTCTTTAGCAAATAATTATTTTGAACTTCTCGGCAAATTTCCCGGATTTGTTAGCTTAATAATTAAAAATAGTTCTAGTTAAATATTACTTGGTTTGATTGAAATGTTAAGATTTGTTTCAAAAATAACTACATATACAAGACTGACGAACTATTTAAAATTTTAAAACATCCGAAATGCTATTAAAAAAATCAATGAAAGAATAAAGAAATTCAAATTCTGTATAATTAAAAAGAAAAAATTTGTGACCTTACTATTTTAATAATCAGAAAAATGAAAATTAATTAAATTAAAGATCACGCTTGGAGTTAATTAGATTAACTTACCTGGGAACCAAATCTCTTCAGAATACAAAATAATAATATCTTTTCCTTTTGCATTGATATAATTTCTTGCTCCTTATATAAACCCTATAAATTCCGTTCATTTGCGAGGATGACTGATCGTAGCCTTTCAACAGCAAACCGAAGAAACAACGTCTCAGGATTATTCTATTTCAAACCAAGCCAACTTCAAAAGACGATCGCAAAAATGTTTTTGAGAGTAAATTTTATTTAATAAAAATTAAACTATTTGTAATATATTCTGCACTATTTCGTAGAGAATTTAATAAACTTTAAACTAATTTCAACATTTTGGAAAATTTCTTTTCATTTTATCAAGAAATTCCTCTTTGAAATCTAAATCTCTTGATATCTCAAAACATACTTCTTTATATTTTACTGAAATTTATATGAAAAAAACTTAGCTTTTCTAGTTGCTCGTTCCATTGCATTTGTTACAGACATTCTCGAGGATTCATTGATAAGAATTACATAAAACATGTGTTTTTCAAAATTTTGACAAAAAGTATGAAGTTGAATCCTAACCCATAATTTCATTGTTTTTATTTTTAAAATTTAAAAGGAAATACAAAATACAAATCTCGGATCGACTTTAAGGCACAAAAAAATAGCCTTAGTTGCATTACTTTACTGGCAAATAGTCACAAATAAGTCAATTTTATTTTTCTTTATAAACATTATTTAATAACTTTTTGTATTAATTATTCATATTTTATATTAAAGAAACATGAAATGTTTAATCGGAACAGGTTGAAAAAATATTTGTAAGAAATTTTATTTAGAATGGTTTAGTATTTAACTTTGAACAGTTTTCAAGATTTTTAAATTAAAAAAATTCGCAAGTGTTGAAAAAATAATTATTAGAAATCACGATGTAAAAAAAATTAATACTTAAATAATATTAAAATACAAATTCTTGTAAGTTGATTAATTCCGAATTTAACTGTTATTTTTATTTGTGTGAAATGATTGAAAATTGTTCAAGAAAAATTTTAAATCTTTTATTGAAACTATGGAAAATCACGATCACTCACTTCAGAAACACTAGCGCTATATGAATATTTATATTCCAATTAATATTTGAAAATGTTTAATAATTTTACTTCATTTGATTCCACTCATTTTAATAATTACATTAATAAAATTGATTTATATATTTATTTATTTATTTTATTTAATAATATTCTCAAGTTCGACAATAAATTACGATTGATTGTTAGCCCTCTATTTCCATTAAATGTTGTCCGATTTAATCAAATTTTGCGACTTATATTATAAATTATAATTTTAGAATTAATACAATGTAAAAATGACTAATGACTAGTAAAATCGTGGCTGAGTTTTTGTTTCTTCGATTAGTTAAAAATAACTAATTATTAGTAAAATATGACTAATTATTAGTTAAAATATAATTAAAAAGTAGTTAAAATTTGACTAATTGAATTAGTAAACAGAATTTTACTAAAGTATTAGTAATTTCGGCATAATATAAAAATGAATTTGACTAATAATTAATTATTTTTACTAAATAATTAGTAGAAATACAACTTTTTTAATTAGTGACTGCGGTTTTGCTTTCAAATCAGTTATTTTTAACTAATTCAGATTTAGAGAGTACGTACTCTATTAAAAAAATTATTAAAAACTCTTAGAGTTCTACTGCTTGTCGATTTGCAAAATATGGTTTCGCGATAAACGCGTTTGAAATTAAAATCTTCTATTTTTTTACACTTTGGAATTGCTCCAGAACAATTAATTTTGAGAACATTTTAAAATTTCTTTCATGCCAAATTTAGAAAAAGTTGCAACTCTGCATCTTAATTTGATAAAAAGTTAAAATTAAACGATAATAATTTGTTTAAACAATTAATAGAGGCATTATAATATATTTGTAGAATTTCATCCTATTTGCTTCATAATTTCATAATTTATAATAGTTTTCTTATATTATCATTTTTTCTTAATTTGTTTGATTTTTAACCATTTTCTTTATTGATCATTTTACTTCCTCATGAAGGAAGCTTTGTATTCGTTTAAATTTACAAAATTTTTAAAATGCTTCAAATTAATTTTCCTTTATCTAGAAATGTGTTATATGAGTTCTTTATCAAGTGTCCGGTTAGTTTATATTTTGTCAAAAATTAAAAAGTAAATTGCAATTTTAAAATGGTTAAAAGAGACATTTTAAGACATTTTAGGATGTCTTAATTTTAAACCATTAAGAGAGTATCTTAAAAATATTTGTAAGACGCTTTCTAAACGTCTTATGTCTTAAAAAAAGACACTTGTAAGACACCTGTTTTTACAGTGTTTATTAGTTAGATATGGTTACAATATTAGTTTTTCAAATTTTTACAAATGTGTAGATCGCACAAAAAATATTGAGAAATTGTTTGGAGCTAATACAGTTTTAAAATTATGTAGTAAGTTATAAAACTCTTCACATACATGTATATGAAATTCATTTTAACATACAATTATATTAAATTTAATATACATGTATATTAGAATTCATTTAACTTTATGAATTCTCAGATACATGTATAGTAAATTTAATATACATTATATTAAATTTAGGATAATTTATATTAAATTTAATATAATTGTATGTTAAATTGAATTTTATATACATGTATGTGAAGCACAATACAGAAATTTTTAACAGTGTAGTTTTTTTTAAGAGTACAACAACAACCAAATTTTGTTTCGGATGTCATTTTCGGATAATTTTACAAAATTGTATAAACTTGGAATTGGCAATATCGAATAAATGAAAAACAATAATTTACATGTGAGAAATGTAAAAGATGCGACACAGAAGAGAAAATTAGATATTCCTGACTAAGAAACTAAAAAAAGCAGTAATAAACATTAAAAAAAGGGATTGTAAAAGACCTAAGTTAAAAGAAGAGATGGGAAAGAGAGAAACAAATATGGAAAGTGTAAATAATGACAGAAATATAAATGTTTGTAAGAAAAAACATGTGGAAAATGCGTCAAATTCTATTCAGGTAGTAAAAGTAGGTAATAATTATAAAATATTAGAAACAATAGTAGTAAGAAGATATTTTTTAGCAATTCTAATGAGGAAAATAGAAAAACTAGAGCAGAATATCAGAAAGAATATAGTGAAATGATGAAATTAAATCGAAAAAAATTAATAACAAAGAAACAGAAATATCAGTTATGGAAGATGTATGTTTAAGTAGTGAAACAGATTTTAATTTTCCTAAAAAAACACATAGATAGTGCTGTTAAAGAAAAAAAGAGAGATAATAATTCTGACAAATTAATAATCTCTAGCAATTGTAATCAGACAAGTAAAAAAAGTCGTGCAGAATATCAAAAAATGTTGAGTCAGATAAAGTATCTTAAAGAAGTAGAAGTAGATGATAAGAATGAGAAATTACAAAGAATAGTGAGCCAGACAAAAACTGTTAACACCTCTAATCAGAAAATTAAAATAAATTAGAGCAGAATATAAAAAAAGCTATCGTCAAAGATTGAAATGGAAACAGAAGATGTGCCATGCTAAGGATGAAAGTAATGAAATACTATATTCAAAAGAAATGCAGGAGAAAGATGTAAGGATTTGTGATGAGAAAATGAAAAAAAAGTCACGCAAAATAACAAAAACAATAACGTAAAACATTAAAATTAAAAAGGAACGTAATCGATGAGGAAAAAATAGATGTTTCGGAACATACAGGTAAAAAAATTGAGTCATTTATGCGAATGAAAACAACATTGATATTCGTGATTTTGCTTATGCAGAAAAAAAATATTAATAGCATACATGTTCCCAGTTATAACGAATATTATCTTGGTAAAATGTCGTTTTTTTTTGCAAAAGGTGCAAGGCTAAACATTTGGAGAATGAAAAAGTTCAAAAGAAATTAACTTATAATGATTGTTGCAGTCATGGTGGTGTATCGTTGCCTTCAGAAAAATACCCTCTTGAATTGAGAAAATTGTTAGATGGATCTCATAAGAAATCTGGACATTTTCGAAATAATAAAAGACTTTACAATAATTCATTTGCTTTTGCATCTTAAAATGTCAATATAGTCAATTCCAATAATAGAAGGCGGGAACCGTTTTGATATAAAATTCAAAGTCGAATTTATTATCCAATCAACAATTTCTTATTTCCTGAAATTGATAATGATCCATCTTTTGGTCAATTATTTCTGTTTGATCCAGAAAAAGCAATTTGATGTAGATTAAACAGACATGACAACTTAGATGTGGATATATCAGGGTGTCTACTAACCGGGAAAACCGGGAAATAACCGGGAATTTAAATTGACCGGGAAAACCCGGGAATTAACCAGGGATTTTTTGTCAAACCGGGAATTTTTTTTCTGGGCTAATAAATTTGACTAATATATCAATTTTTTTTAATAAATAAAGATAATAACTTTATACATTTTGAACCAATCTGATTATGCGTTTAAATTTTGTGTAATTATGCATAATAGTTTATATAGTTATGGGCAATTCTATTGTTTGCTTTCAATTATCAATTATTTTCATCATATTTCAATTATTTTCTTCGATATTCAATAATTCTCGGCTTTTTTTAATATTCTTTTTTCAATTATATATTACGTTATTGAAGCTTCAATTCAATTTTTCAATTATTCAACTATTTTCAGAAATTCACAATTATTTTATTCAACTGACAATACTCTTTTCAATTTTTAATTATTTTCTCCAATTTCCAATTATTTTCCACAATTCTCAATTATTTTCTTCCATTTTGACTTATTTTTCATTAATTTCACATTATTTCTTCATTTTTCAATTATTTTCTTCCATTTTGAATTATTTTTCATTAATTTCAAATTATTTCTTCATTTTTCAATTATTTTCTACTATTTTCTTCAATTGCTAATTATTTTCTTCAATTTTCAATTATTTTAATAAATTTTTAATTATTTTCTTCAACTCTAAATTATTTTTTTCAATTGCCAATTATTTGATACAACTTTCAATTATATTCTTCAATTTTCAATTAGTTTCATCAATTTTTAACTATTTTCTTCAGATCTCAATTATTTCCTTCAATTTTTAATAATTTAATTTAATATTCAATAATTCTTGATTTTTTTCAACTATTTTTTTCAATTATCATTTATTTATTTCACATATCAATAACTCCTCCAATTTTCAATTATTTTCTTCTATAATCAATAATTCTCGGCTTTTTTCAATATTTTTTTTCAATTATCAATTATGTTTTAGAAACTTGAATTCAATTCATCAATTATTATTATACAATTTTCATAAAATTACATTTTCTTCAATTTCAAATTATTTTCTACAATTTTTAATTAATTTCTTCAAATTACAATTACATTCCTCATTTTTTATTGTTTTCTTCAAATTCTATAATTCCTGGGTTTTTCAATTTCATTTTTCTTCAATTATCACTTATTTTCTTCTACTTTCAATCCCATTCTTCAATTCTTGAATTATTTTCTTTAATTTTCAATTATAATTTTCGATATTCAATTCCATTCTTCAATTTTCATTTGTTTTTTTCAATATTTAACTCTAGGCTTTTTACAATGATTTTTTTTTAATTCTCAATTATTTTCTTCAATTTACAATTTTTTTCTTAAATTTTAATTATTTTCTTCAGTTTCCAATTGTTTTTTCGTATTTCTTTCAATTTTCTTCAATATTTAAGAATTCTTAACTTTTTTAAATTATATTTTCCTTCCAATTTTTATTTAAATTGATAATTTTTAAACTATTTCCATCAATTCGCATTTATTTCTGTCGATTTCTAAATTTTTCTGCTGTTTTCAAATATTGTCTTCAATTTTTAATTACTTTCTTCAATCCTCAATTATTTTCTTCAATTTTCAATTGTTTTTTTTTAATTTTTAATTATTTTGTTCAATTTTCAATTGTTTGTTTCAATATTCAGTAATCTCGACTTTTTTCAATTATCTGTTATTTATTTTATGTTTCAAAACCTCCTTCAATTTTCAATAATTTTTTCTATTTTCAATTTAATTGTTCAATTGTCCAATTATTTTTTTCAATTCTCAATTAATTTTTTTAAATAATGATTCTGTTATTCAATTTTTAATGTTTTCTTCAATATTAAATAATTCCTGGCATTTTCCATTTTTTTTTTTAATTATAAATTATGTTCTTCTTTTTTAAATTCAATTGTTGAGTGATTTTCTTTAATTCTCAATTATTAATTTCGAATTTCAATTTTATTTCTCAATTTTCAATTGTTTTTTTTTTAATATTCAATAATTCTGTGTTTTTTTTCTGATTTCAATTTCATTACTTAATTTTCAATTTATTTCTTCAATTTTCGAATTATTAACTTAAGTTTTTAATTTTTTTTTCTTTGATTTTCTATCTATTTGGCCAATTTTCAATTATATTTTTTGAATTTAATAACCATTGTTCAATTTTTTCAATTATTGTTCAATTGTAGATTAATATTTACTTTTTTTTTTAATTTTGCTTCTAATTGTCAAATATCTTTGTCATTGTTCAATTATTTATATTCAGAATTGGTACTTTAAACAACCAAACAAAATATTTAAACAATTAAAAATAGAAAAGAAAATTAAAGAAACAAAACAGTTTTTAAAAAATAATGCAAACTTAATAATTACTAACTCGTATTTAGCATAATATTAAACTACCCACATTTAGAACTGTAAGAACTTCTAAATCCCTGAATTTCGATTTGTTCGAACTTAAAAATAACCAAACTTACATTCGTCAAAATTTTGAAATACCCGAATTTGCATTTGTCCGAACTTTGAAATCACTAAACTCACGTTTGGTTGAATTTTAAAATCTCCGAATTTGCATTTGACTAAACTTTTAAATGACCGAACTTGCATTTAATCGAAATTTCAAATCACCAAACTTGCATTTGTCATATATTACATCGATCTATCTTCAAAACAATTTTTTTTATTTTTGCTTTTTTTTATAAACGCTATTTTCTTTTTTCCTATATTTGCTTACAGTTTATTTTTGACAATTGTCGAAAAAAAGGAAACTGTGAAAAATGAATATTTAGTCAACATTTAAGGAAGCTCAAATTACAAGGAAACTTTCTTTTGATCGTTCAGGTAATTCCAACGATTTTTGTGATAAAATATAAAATAAAATTTAGAACAATAGTGATATAATTATTAAAACCCTATTCCCGTTACATTATACTCTATAATCTGCCCTTCATCTATTCATATGTTAAAATGACACTATGATATGGCGCGCATAGAGCGCAGTTTTTGTTCTAGTAAATTATATTAATAAAGAAATGCTTGAAAAATTCTAAAATACTTAGATAAACATAATCTATTTTATAAAATATTGGTATAAAAATTAATGCAGTTGACCGTTAGATTAATATTTCATTATAATATTTTTGACCAAGTTATTGACGAATGCTAATTTATCCATCTTTCCCCTATTATTTAAAGTTCGTTCAGGCATCCTGTGCAAGTTTTTAAAAATAATTTGATGGTTCCAAAATCAAAAATACTCACAAATGCGATTATTAGATCTCCTTGTTCTTTCAAATGTAAACATAATCAATACAACTATAAGAAGAAACATTATTTTTAACGAAAAAAAGTTCTTCATGATTTCGGAAGCTCTTAGAAAAGCTTCGTTCCTTTATGATTCAGTTTCTTTAAATTCAAGACAATAATATATTTCATTTTTTGTTTCCTTTATACCTGAAACTTATTCATGATATAAATAATGGTTTGTCAATTTTCAACTGGTATTATCGTTTAGAAGCAACAGAGATATATGTTCAAATAATTACAAGTTTGGGAAAAATATATTGCTTTCCTACTATTATATATTATGTACTAAAATATATAGCCAATGAAGAAATAGAACATTTGACTGCTTCGTATTAATGATACACTGTAAAAATAAGTATCTTATTATGAGATAGATTGTCCTCACTTTTAAAACTTTTAAAGTGTTTTGTGTCCTCATTTATAAAACAAAACAAGTGTTACCATGTGATCATGCACAGCTGAATCTGACTCACTTTAAGATAGTAAAAGATCATAAATGACTAAAATTAAGTTATGAATCTTAATTAAAGACGGATTTCGTGTTTTAATACATGTCTAAAACACGAAAACTGTTTTCTAGTTCAATTTAGATATTATGCCTGTTTCAAAGTGAAACACGAGACAACTCAAAACAAATCACAATCAATGCCTCAAAGGTACGAAACATTTAAATGTTTAGCTTTAAAACATAAGTGAGACACCTATTTTTACAGTGTACACGCATATAATTTTAGTCATATATATTATATTGGTTTTTCATCATCATTTTATTGTCAACCGTCTAACTTTACTTCATATCTCGTATATTTGCTATATTGATCTAGACTTTAATTTTTTAACATTTATGTTATTTATGTTTCATTTTGTTTATTTGATATAAATAATATCTAATATTAAATTAATTAAATGTAAATTTAATATTTTTAAGAAGCGTACACTACTACAAATTTTTATTACTAAAATTATAATAACTCTTTGAAAAGAATCCAACCTATAATAAAGAACTTTCCTAATGTGTTTAAACAATTTTTTTTTATTTTCAGTTTAAACTAAATATCTTAAAAGATTACAACTTTTTAAATAGCGAAGACAAAATTTGAATTTGAATAAAGAAGTTATTTATCCTTAATTCGCAACATTAAATTGTTTAAACAATTTTAATTTGTTAAAAAAATTTAATTCATTGCAGAAGTTACTAAGAAAAAAGAATTTTAAAAGCAAAAAAAATGAAAATACATGTATTATTTGACGAATTTTTGATCAATTATAAACTTTATACAGGTCAATCGATTCGTTTTCAGGTAAGGAATACGATTTTTGTATTCATTAAGTTGTATTTTTATCATGAAAAAATTTTTGGCAAAAAACGATTCTTTTTGATGGAAAAAGGTGCTTAAAAAAATTTTATTGGGTATTTTCAAAAATCCCTGTGTCCAAATTTAGATATTCATGTCTATTTTATACATCATTTACATACATCATTTACAGTCTATTTTATACAAAAAAGCAGAATAACCGTTTTTTAGGTTTTTTTGCTCCAAAATGAAATTTTGGGGGCGGTTGGGGGGGAAATCTAATACACTTTTTTTTAGTTTTTTATAACATTTCATGCAAAAAAATTGCAATATTAAAAAAAAATTGGTAGTCTTCAGCTATATTTTATTAAAAATTGATAAATAACAACAATAATTTGTTTAAGCAATTGTTGTAAATAAATTTTAAAGTTACTGCTTATTTTTAGTTAATTCAAGCATAAACAGTTGCAATAAATATGCAATCAAAAATTACAAGTCTCTATCAACAATAATTTATTTAAACAATTGTTGTAAAAAAATTTAAGGCTTTTTGTTATTTTTGGTTATTTCAAACATACAAAACTGCAAAGTTCAAAGAAAATTTCATGCCTCTACCTACATTTTATTTAAATTTAATAAATAACAACAATTATTTGTTTAAGCAATTGTTGTAAATAAATTTTAAAGTTACTGCTTATTTTTAGTTAATTCAAGCATAAACAGTTGCAATAAATATGCAATCAAAAATTACAAGTCTCTATCAACAATAATTTATTTAAACAATTGTTGTAAAAAAATTTAAGGCTTTTTGTTATTTTTGGTTATTTCAAACATACAAAACTGCAAAGTTCAAAGAAAATTTCATGCCTCTACCTACATTTTATTTAAATTTAATAAATAACAACAATTATTTGTTTAAATAAATTAACAATTTAGTGCATTATTTAGTAATATTTCAGAATTAGGTTATTTTTGCAAAATATTACAAGAAATTTAAAAAAAAATAAATAAAAAAGAAGATTTTTTACCGATTTTGGCTAAGTTTGCAATTTTAGGGGGCTTTTACGACCCTGGGAAGAATAGTTAAAATAACAAAAGTTTATAAATAAATTATTAGATGTTATTTTTTAAACATTTGTAAAGAGGAACAGAGTTGTCTGATTAAAAAGTTTTGATTTTCCTGTATTTTATATCAAAACTACGAAAAAGTATATTTTTCTCATGCAAAATACATGGAAAATTTCGTTGGCTTTGAGCCGCCTCTAAATATAATTTAATTTCAAAGAAAATATAAGGCCATTTTTTCAATAATTAATAATCCTAAGGAGTGAGGGCATAAAAAATCAATGATTTTTTAAAATTATTTTTGAAAAATCGAAACTCGGAAAAATAAAACAAGAACCGTTTTAGATTACATAATTAATGATACAAAACCAATATATTATCTTTGTCAAATTATATTATTGTATTCTCATTGATGAGACAGTGAAATTATCTATTAATTCATTAGCTCTATAGTTCATATATAATTATAGGAAAGCAATATATTTTTCACAAGCTTGTAATTATTTCCACATATATATCACATGTTTCTTTAAAAGATAATACCATTTAAAAATTTAAAACTTGACAAATATAATTTAATTCATACATACATAAGTTCCAGATATAAAAAGGGAATAAAAATTATAAAATATTGGTGTCTTCAAAGATGCTACTAAGGCATAAAAAATGGAGTCTTTTTTAACAGTGTATAGAAATCATGAATAGCTATATTTTGTAGAAATTAACCATAAAAATATATATGTAATTATCTAAATATAAATATATATATTTTGGTCATTTTTTACAACTATAAATTTTTACCAATGCAAATAAGAAAAATAAATTAATGAAATTTGTTATTCAATTATAATAAATATAATGCTTTAGATAAATATAACTTTCATTGTATGTAAAATAAAATTGTTGCTGACTTTAAAAATTCCAGAAATAAGTAAAAATAAATAAAAAGTGTCTTAAAAAACACGAATTTTCCGTTTTTATATATTTAAAAAATAATAATAATAAGTTCAATATAGCGTAGGAATGTATGTTGTAAGAAGTTGGAATGTATTTGATAAAAAAATACTTTTTTGAACACAATGTATTAAATTATATTATTCATAATTTCTTATTTAAACAATGCAAATTTCAATTATTACAAACTTTACTTAATTTAAATTTTAATTCTTCAAAAGTTCTATCAATCCAAATTTTAATTATATATAATAATTTGCTCATGCAATAAAGAAGAAGCATTTTGAAACCTAGAATACAACACTCATTTAAACAAATTTCATTTAGTAGGTTCTTCTAATAAAAATTACATTGAAAGTTTAAAACAAAATATTTTTAATCATTAAGAAATGAAAAAAATATTTTAGAAAAATGTTTAAGACACAAAATTTTTAAAAATGGTTCTTGTTTTTTTCAATGATATAATAATAATTGATGATATTTCCTTATTTATTAATTATATTACTTATAAGATTTTTTTATTTCTTTATAACTATGTAGATATTACATATACATATACCTTCAGGTGTGGACAGAATGAAAGAATGAATGAAAAAATGAATAAATATTGTGGATTATTATTATAAGAAGAAGATTGGGCAATATATTTGAATCACATCCAAGAAAGTATTTTTTATTTTTTAAAAAGAAATTATATTTAGAAACGTGTCTGAACTAACTTTAAAAATTGGTTAAAAAATATTTAATTATTTTAGTCGTTTTCTAATTTTTCTTTCAATTTTATCAACTAATTTCTTAAAATTTAAATTTAATTCTTTAATATTCAATTCAATTTTTAATTATTTTCTTCAATTTTAAATTGTATTTTTTTTTTGTTTTCCAATTATTTTATTCAATATTCAATAATTCTCTCATTTCCTCAATTCTCAATTATTTTCTTGGAATTTCAATACAATAATAATTCTTCAATTTTTCAATTGATTTCTCCAATTTTCATTTATTTCCTACAATTTTTGTATAATTTTCATCAGTTTTTAAATGACAATTTATTATTCTTCTTCAATGTAATGATTATTCATTAATTTTAATAGTACAAATTTTTTTGTTCGATTGCTGATTATTCACACCATTTTTAGAATTTTTTCTCAATTGTTAATTATTTTTTAATAGTTAATTATTGTTGTCATTTTGTAATTTTTCTTTTAATTATTAATTATTTTCTTAAAGTTTCTATTTAAGGGCATGTTGTGGTTTATGACGTCACTGGTATAGACAAAATTTGTCCACAACCGTTTTCCTAAAATATTGAATATTTTGTCACGAAGCTTCGTAGATTTACATAAAACCTTCTAAATGATATTTTAAATAATTCTCTCAAGTTTATCTATTTATTTATTTAATAATATAAACTTTATTAATGAATTATAATTAATAATATAAACTATTATTAATAAATATAAAAATATAATATGAAAAAAAAATATAAAAAAAATCATATAAATAATATTTATATTAATAATATAGATATAAAATTTTATAATATAAATTTAATAATATAAAAGTTTCATTACAAAATATTATATATTTTAGGAGAAAGGTTAAGAACAAATTTTGCATATAAGTTTTCTACAACTTCCAATTCATTTCTTCAATTTTTAATTATTTTTTTCAATTCCAAAATATTTTCTTTAATTATCATTTTTTTTTTATCGATTTACAATTAATTTCTCAATATTCAATAATTTTCTGATGTTTTCAATTTTTAAATTCTTAATGATTTTTATAATTTCATTTCCATTCAGTGCAAAAACTGCTGTCTTCACTGAGAAAAATGTTTAGTCATAGCAACGAAAATTTGGTTTGATCCAACCAAATTATTTGGTTGGTATTTATTCAACCAAACTATTTGGTTGAGACAACTAAATTATTTGGTTCAGTGTTGTTTGTTGGCATAACAAAAATTTTTGGTTGTCACAACTATATTTTTTTATTCGGGATAACAAAAATTTTGGTTGTCATAAAAAAATTTTTTATTTGGGAGCTAACTAACCCAGGTGCGAATTTACGGTCGGCCAACACATATAATTACATAATTCACATGTTATTAATTTAATTACCCAAATATAATCAGATGAGAATGTAGAAATTTCATATTAATGAAAACCTGAAACTTATAATTGTTTTTTACCAAAAATTTATAAATTGTTTAAATAATAACTTTATTTGTAATATTTATGCGCCATTATACGAAGTTTGGCAAATTGATAATTTAAAAAATTAGGAAAAAATTGCATCATTCTAGGTGCTTTGAATAAAAATCTGGTAATAACAATAGAAATTTGTTTCTAAATTGTTTAAATAAAAATTTTATTTGTAATCTTCATCCGCCATTGTATAGAATTTGACAAATTGCAAAAACTGGAAAAAACTACAACTTCCTATCTGAATAAAAAAATGTAAAATAAAAATAAGAAATTTGTTTAAAAATTGTTTTAATAATATCTTTATTTGTAATTTTCATCCTCCATTGTAAATTGCAAAATTAGGAAAAATACGTCATTCTAGGTGTAGTGTATAGAGAGTAAGTAAATAACAATAAAAATTTGTTTAAACAAATGAAAATTTATCGTAATTTTTTTTAATAGTACATTGTTAGTCTAAATCAATTCATTTTCATCTAAAAGATGTTAATTTTCATTCTTAAACAAATGTCCAGATGTATGTGTGTGTATATAGCTTTTTATGTCGCCAGGATATCTTGAAAAGGCTTCAACGGATTTCAATAAAATTTTGATGACTTATTTAGCTCATGAATATCTAAATTTGGACACAAGGGTTTTTAGAAAAACCCAATAAAAATTTTTTAAGCACCTTTTTCCATCAAAAAGAATCGTTTTTTGACAAAATTTTTTTCATGATAAAAATACAACTTAATAAATACAAAAATCATATTCCTTATCTGAAAACGAATCGATTGACCTATATAAAGTTTATAATTGATCAAAAATTCGTCTAATAATACATATTTTTTCATTTTTTTGCTTTTAAAATTCTTTTTTCTTAATAACTTATCCAATGAATTAAATTTTTTTAACAAATTAAAATTGTTGAAACAATTGAATGTATGTTGCGAATTAAGGATAAATAACTTCTTTATATTTCTTTAATTATTCAAATTCAAATTTTGTCTTCGCTATTTAAAAAGTTGTAATCTTTTAAAATATTTAGTTTATACTGAAAATAAAAAAAAATTGTTTAAACACATTGGGAAAGTTTATTATTATAGATTGGATTCTTTTCAAAGAGTTTTTATAATTTTAGTGATAAAAATTTGTAGTATAATACGCTTCATACAAATATTAAATTTACATTAATTAATTTAATATTAGATATTATTTATATCAAATAAACAAAATTAAACATAAATATTAAAAAATGAAACTCTCTATCAATTTAGCAAATATACGAGATGTGAAGTTAAGTAAGACGGTAGACAATAAATTAATAATAAAAACCAATATATAATAATATGACTAAAATTATATGTGTATACGTTGATACGAAGCAGTAAAATAATCTATTCTTCCTTGGCTATATATATTGTAGTATATATTGTAGTAGGAAAGCAATATATTTGTCTCAAACTTGTAATTATTTGAACATATCTCTGTTCCTTCTAAAAGATAATACCATTTGAAAATTGACAAACCATAATTTATATTATGAATAAGTTCCAGGTATAAAAAGAAAACAAAAAATGGAATATATTGTTGTCTTCAATTTAAAGCAACTATATCATAAAGGAACGAAGCTTTTCTAAGAGCTTCCGAAATCATGAATATCTTTGTGTTGTTACAAATAATGTTTCTTTTTATAGTTGTATTGGGTACTGTAACATTTGCTGATTCTGAAGATGATAATGGTTTTAAAGACATTTGTGAGTATTTTTGATTTCGGAACTATCAAATTATTTTTAAAAACTTGCACAGGATGCCCGAACGAACTTTAAATAATAGGGGTAAGATGGATAAATTAGCATTCGGCAATAACTTGGTTAAAAATATTATAATGAAATATTAATCTGACGGTCAACTACATTACTTTTTATACCAATATTTTATAAAATAGATTATGTTAATCTAAGATTTTAGAATTTTTTAAGAATTTCTTTATTAATATAATTTACTAGAACAAAAACTGCGCGCTATGCGCGCCATATCATGGTGTCATTTTAACATATGATACTTCAACATTTTTTTGACAATTACATTTTTTATTAAGTGTCAGTTTTTTGTGGATTTGTGTATGTTAAATAAAAAACAAGTTTTAGGCCATTAATTCCACATTTCTTTTAAATTTACAATCCTTATAAATAAAATCAGGGTTTTGTCTGTACATTGATTCAAATCTTAAATTTTTAACATAAACTTTCGTTTTGAGCATCAAGGAATCCAAAAATGACAATAAAAAATTTCATGTCTGCCTGTCTGTATATCTGACTGTCTGTATGTCTGTCTGTCTGTCACAAAACTTTGTAAGTTAATCACATTCAAACGACTTAACCGATTTAAACGAAATTTGTTGGTATAGTAGGTGTTGACCCAAGTTAGGTTTATAAACTTAGAAAGTTTAAAATTTTTATTTAGAACGGAAGATATGCCAATTTTTCAAAAAATTAAAAAACTCAAATTTTTTAAATTACTGACTTTTTGTTAGATTACTTCTAATCTTTTTGCATTAATTTTTTAATGTTCCTTACGACATATTTGGCTATAAATTTATAAATTTAACAAAATAAATATCAAAATCAATTTTAGATGAATCAATAGAAAATATCAATTTTTGAATCTGAAATTTTTTATTTAAAAAAATGAAAAATCAGTTAATCAAAAAAACTGCATTTAAACTTGGAATAGGGGCGTATTATAGGTCGGTGACTTAGATTTTATCAGAAATAAAAATAGGACCTTTTAAGGCCCAAAATAAAAAAAAATAGTTTTTTACAGTTATGTTCAGAAAATCTTTTCAAATATTAGAAAGTTTGTTAGATATCTATATTAATAAAATCAGAGTTTTGTCTGTACATTGCTTAAAACTTTAAATTTCATGCATAATTTTTCGTTTTAAGCATCAAGGAATTCAAATATACCCATAAAAAATTTCATCACTGTATGTATGTATCACTTAGAAACAGCTGAACCGTTTGAAACAAAATTTGGCAGAGTGTTAGGTCTTGACCCAAGTTAGGTTTATAAACTTACAGACTTAAAAAATATTGATAAGAAAGGAAGATATACATTTTTTTCAAAAAATTCAAAAAATCGAAAATTTTTAAATTATGCATTTTTTTATGAACTGCCGATAAACTTTCTATAATTGAGTATTACCTGTTATTTCGTCATATTTTAGAATAATTTGACAAAAACATCGTATCACTGAGACATATACGTATAAAATTGGTTTCTGGATCAAAAAAATTGAAAAACCAACATTTTTTTTATATTACTAACTTTGTGTTAGATGGCTTTTAATCTTTTTGCATTAATTTTGTTATGTTCCTTACAACACATTTTGCAATAAATTTAAAGAAATACATTAATAAAAATAATTTTAGATGACACAATGCAAAAAAAATGTTGAATCTGAATTTTTTGGGTTAAAAAAATAAAAACCAGAAAATCTAATATATTAAATTTAAATCCTATTTCATCTAAATCCCATTTAACCTAAATCCCATTTAACCTAAATCTCATTCAACCTAAAATGCATTCAGACTATGACCCATTAAATCCAAAAAGGCATTCAGCCTAAAACTATTTATCCTAAATCCCGTTTAGCCTAAATTTTACATTATAAATTTCGTTCAATGGGATTTAGGCCAAATTTTTTTAAGCTATATGCATTATAGGTAAAAAAGAATTTAGGCTGATTGCATTTTAGGTTTAATTGGATTTAGGCGGAATGCATTTTTGGTGAAATAGGATTTAGGCTGAATGCATTTTAGGTTAAATGGGATGTAGGTTGAATGCATTTAAGGTTAGATGGGATTTATGTTTAATGGGATTTAGGATGAATGCATTTGAGATTATCAATTTGTTGATTTTTTACAGTTTTATCTTTAGTTGAGTGTAGGATATTTTTCCCTAATCTGTTTTCTATTGATTGAACAACTTTGATATTGAATTTGTTAAATAAATTATAAAAAATATTTTCTAATTCTTTGATATATGGTAGTGAGATAATTGTTTTAATATTATTTTCGGATGAAACTTTGTTACTATTTGAAATTATGTAATTGTATCTTTCTTTAATTTTTTTATTTAGGATGCTAGTGGGAAAACCATTTTTTTAAAGAGTATCTTTAACTATTTTTAGATTTTCTGTATGGAATTTTTTGTCCGATAATTTAATAGCACGATCTATTAGAGCGATAATAACACTTAATTTATATTTTAAACAATGTTAAGAATTAAAATTTATTTAACGGCCTGACCAAATAGGTTTTCTGAACCAATTAGTAATTATTTTGTTATTTTCTATATACAGAGTTAGATCTAGAAAATTTATACTATTGTTTATTGATTCTTTCAAAGTGAATTTTATTCTGTCAGTAGCTTTCATAGAGTTAAATGTCTTGTAAAAATGGTCTATTTTATTTATTGGTAGGCATATTAGAGTGTCATCAATATTTCTACCATAAAAAAGATAATTTTATATTTGATTTTTTTTAAAGTTTTCTTTTCTAAGTATTCCATTACTAAGTTTGCACATGCAGAACTATTGGGGGATTCCATTGGTAGTCCAAAGGTTTGTTTATAAAATGCACTTTGGAATTGACAATATGAATTCTCCAAGCATAATGTTGTTGTATAAAGAAATTCATTTAAGTTTAAGGTAGTATGTGGTTGAATATCTACCAATCTATGTTTTATACATTTCTTAATTAGATCCCATGATATATTTGTATACATAGAAACAACATCCAGGGAGATTAAGGTAAAATTATTTGGTATAGTAATTTGATCAATTTTATTTTTAAAAGTCCAACTATCTTTAATATTAAATTCGTTTTTAATAACAACTTTTTGTATAGGATTTACTAAAAATTTTGATAAATTATATAAAGGTGATGAAATAAAAGATGTTATTGGTCTTCCTGGACAGTTGTTTTTATGTAATTTTGGTAAAATGTAAAATTTTGGTGCTAGACCATTATTACATTTTAAATAATTTGTAGTTTGTTCATTTATCAGATCTTGTTTGTACCATGAGTCAATCAAAAGGTTTACAGAATCTTGAATTTCTTTAGTTGGATTTCTTTTTATTTTAATATAGTATAATTATCGTCCAAAAGACGATGCTTTTTTATTGTAATCAGTTTTTTCTAAAATTACTGTTTTGTTACTTTTGTCTGCGTTAGTAATTATTAAGTTTGCATTATTTTTTAAAAACTGTTTTGTTTCTTTAATTTTCTTTTCTATTTTTAATTGTTTAAATATTTTGTTTGGTTGTTTAAAATACCAATTCTGAATCCAGTACAGAACATTGTTCCTGATAGAGTTTTTTTTCTTTTATAGGGATTTTGTAGAAAGAGTTTTTAATATTTGTTACTGTTTTTGGAAGTGGATAATTTTCCTTGGTATATGGTATTGCAAAACTTCCATCAAGACAATTCTTTGACAATTTTGACAATTTAGGAGAATAAGGTCCAACAAAACGATTGTCAACAACAAAACCTTTTGGCTTCTTATAAGTTTAACCTGCATCTCTTCGACGATATGCGACATAAAAATTATCTTCTACGGTAGTTTCTTCTTGTAAAATTTCAGGAAAATTTTTACAACATTTTCCAGCAACTAAGCAACAATCTTTACAAGGGCCATGAATATTATTTGCCATTATAATTTCATGCAATGGGAGATTTACAGTCTTGCCAGGTAACTCAGCTGAAATGTAACGATCGACAACATCTAGTGTCAATATTTTAGAATTAATTGCCAATATCACCAACAAATAAATATTGGGTAATCCCCATTTTTTCAACAAACAAAATACAGCTATTTATATTAAGTTAAATGTATGTAAATACATGTAACTAAAAAAATAACTGCAATAAACAGTTTACAATTTAAAGAGCAATTATTTAAAAATTGCTGAAATTTATATTTCAAGAAACCTAATAAAAAGCAAATCGATAATATTCAACAATAAAAACATATTCGTACAGCTTTCTATCAAGTATGCACCTGCGCAATGGCTCCCTTAGGTAGTTACGCATGCGCAATAGATTTCTCTAAGCTTTACAAATGCGCAGTTGTTAAAATTTCGAGGATAATTGACAGTTCAACTATATTTGATTGGTCTATTCTGCTCGAAACTCGTATGCCCCTGAACTTACGCTTTTGAGCATCTACATAAAAGTCTAGTGTCTCTCTCCATCTTTAAGCTACCTAATGCATTTGTCTTTTTTCCTGTAGACGTTGCGTCTACAGAAATGTCAAGTGTCTCTCTCAGACTTTAACCTACCTAATGCATTTGTCTCTCTCGCGTGCACAGCGTCTACAGAAAACAGCTAAGTAATTTCTTATATAGGACTTTTCTTTTTTTATACATGATTATAAAAAGTTTATTGAAAGAAATGTTGAAGGATAAATATGGGGCAAAATTTCTGAACTGTCCAGGTCAAAAAATAAAATTTATTCAAACTTTGCTAAAGTGTTTCCATTGTTAGTGAAAGTGTAAATACCAAATATTTTCAAATTCCATAAAATAGTTATTGAGTTACACAGTTTTAAAATTTTGAATTTTATTAAAATGTAGTTCTTTAAATGTCTTATATTTCTAAGTAGATTGCATAAAAGTTAACATATATATAGTGATTTTTAAAGCTTTTTTTACAGGCTACTCGATGGTAACAAAAGTTTTTATGTAAAAAAATTATTTGACCTTGAAATTCAATCAAATTAACACTTTAAACTTGAATTTCAAGGTCAAATAATTTTTTTACATAAAAACTTTTGTTACTATCGAGTAGCCTGTAAAAAAAGCTTTAAAAATCACTATATATATGTTAACTTTTATGCAATCTACTTAGAAATATAAGACATTTAAAAAACTACATTTTAATAAAATTCAAAATTTTAAAACTGTGTAACTCAATAACTATTTCATGGAATTTGAAAATATTAGGTATTTACACTTCCACTAACAATGGAAACACTTTAGCAAAGTTTGAATAAATTTTATTTTTTGACCTGGACAGTTCAGAAATTTTGCCCCATATGAAAATCTCTTATTTGTCAATTATAAAAAGAATTGGATAATGTAACTTTAAAATTTTATTTACTTAGAATCTTCACAACATCTTGCTTTAAATGAGCATAATTGTATGATGCACCTTCTAAAAAATAAGCTTATTTTTTTTGGAATATAATTGATCAGTATTTTATTTTTTTATGGCTGCAATCTAGGATCTGTCATTTTGATTTTGTTTTCATGATTTCAGATTCATAATCTGCAATCATGCAGACCCTTAGAAACAATTTTTAAATAAATTGATTTAATTTGCTTTCTGATAGAGAAAGTTTTGAGATCAACATTATAAATTTTTGAAAAATACTCGAAATAGATTCTTAGGGACATATTCTTTATCTGAAAACGAATAGATTGATTTATGTAAATTTTATAATTGTACAAAAATTTTCACTACCAATTTTCGAATAGATTTACGAATAGATTAATTTATGTAAATTTTATAATTGTACCAATTTTCAGTACCAAATTGCAATAACTTATATTACATAGAATGACACATTTTGGTTTTCTTTTTCTGAAATGGCACGTTTATAATTAAATTATTAAAGAAGTACGTTCTTCATTTCCATTTTGAAAATGCATAGTTTTCCTCCCAGTCGACGATTTTAACTAAATTAAAAAAAAAAAGAAGATTCTTAATCACATTAAAAAAAATTCCACTAGAACCAACATTCAAATCATTTGATTAATCTCATATATTCTATGAACACCATCTTAGATACACCATATTAAAATTTGTAGAAATCAGGTCAGATTTGTAATCAGAGACCAGAAAAAATAAAGGCGCCAAGTTTCAAGAAGGTATATTAAATATATATGGGTTAAACCAAGCCGCACTTAGGATTTGAAAAAAAAGTATGTATTTAGCCACGTTTTGTAAACAATAAGAAATTTTTGAAATCAACTTTTGTTCTTATTGGTGAATATTGCCAAATAAGAGAATAGAATTAGAAGGCACATAAGAAGGACCAATCACATTATTCCCTTAAAAGAATAAAGCTCCACCTTTTTTTGCCCCAACTAAAGCGTGGCATCTCATAGATTATAATAAGTAATTTCTCGAAATACATATAGCTAATATGCATGTAATGAATGACAAATTGAGCACACGTGACATAAGAATTTAATTATAGAAGATCAATATTAAGCAAATGCTGTTTCTTTAATGCATTATTTTGTTTTATTATTTTAATTTAATTTTCTTAAAAAGTTAATTTTTGTAAACACTTTATAAATTAGTGTTATTTTTAATATTAAATTATGTCACCTTGTAAGTTATATTCTTTGTGAGAATTAAAAGAAAGCGTATAAAGCATCTTAATTTCAACATAATTATACAAGAAAAAAAAATATTGTTCGTATTGAACATGTGACTTAATTGTAACAATGCAATTGAGACACATTAAGGAAATATTATCTTTCTTTTTAAGACTCTTCTACGTAATAATTGTTTAACTCTGAACAAAACTCACAAGATACCGGCGATCACAACCAAACTTTAAGGTTAACAGTAGCATTTAATCGGCTAATAATAAACAAAGAGCTTTGCAGGTGCTATTTCAAGAACCTCTCTCTGTCAAATTTAATCAAAAATTGGTTATATTTAGTCAACTTATTTTCTCAGCGAATAACTAAATGAAAAACAAAATGTTGAGAAACTGAAATAAGTGTTTTAAACATCAAGAAATTGGTACAATTTACACTGCAAAAAGCAAGCAACTTAATTTAAGATACATTTGTAGTCACTTTTAAGATGTTTCCAATAAGTTTGCAAAAAAATCTTAGAATGCATTATGATGAAAAAAGAAAATATAATAGATACTTTAAACAACTTAAAAGTGACTACAATGCATTTTAAGATGTTTCTTTTTACAGTGTCAAGAAAGGTTACCAAATATTCTTTTATATAATACTATTAAAAAGTATATTAAGCTAGCATATTAATTTACCATTGATACAGTTAAATTAGATAACCTACTGGAATAATTTAAATAATAATTTTTTTAATAGTCGAGCATCAAGACTGTATAATGGTACAAGGAAAAATATGTGTAATTCCAAGTGAATGCCCAAAAACTAAAGAAATAAAAATTCCTAGCCAGAAATACTTATGTAATAAGGGAAAGATCTGTTGCAGGGTTAGGAAAGAAACATAAGAGTTGAAAATTGAATTGAAATTAAAGGAAAATAATTGAACGAACGATGGAGCAAAAGCAGAAGAAGGAAAACTCTAAACCCTGAAACTAAAGGGTTTTATAACTTTCTACATAAGTTTAAAACTGTATTAGCTCCAAACAATTTCTCAATATTTTTTGTGCGATCTACACATTTGTAAAAATTTGAAAAACTATTGTAACTATATCTAACTAATAAACACTGTAAAAACAGGTGTCTTACAAGTGTCTTATTTTAAGACATAAGATGTTTAGAAAGCGTCTTACAGATATTTTTAAGACACTTTCTTAATGGTTTAAAATTAAGACATCCTAAAATGTCTTAAAAGTGAGGACAAAATAAGACACTTGTTTTTAGAGCGTGAAAAATTAGTAGATTTCTATCAACAAAATATTTTTGTCATTTTTTTATTGTTAATTGGTCAAAATTGTATACTGAATTGGTAGGTTTCAACTATAGTAATTAGAAATTTTTTGTTACTTATTAGAATAGAGATCATTCAAGCAAATAACCATTTCCAATTTGTAACCATTTTAAAAATGCAATTTAGTTTTTAAATTTTGACAAAACATAAACTAACCGGACACTTGATCAAGAACTCATATAACACATTTCTAGATAAAGGAAAATTAATTTGAAGCATTTTAAAAATTTTGTAAATTTAAACGAATACAAAGCTTCCTTCATGAGGAAGTAAAATGATCAATAAAGAAAATGGTTAAAAATCAAACAAATTAAGAAAAAATGATAATATAAGAAAACTATTATAAATTATGAAATTATGAAGAAAATAGGATGAAATTTTACAAATATATTATAATGCCTCTATTAATTGTTTAAACAAATTATTATCGTTTAATTTTAACTTTTTATCAAATTAAGATGCAGAGTTGCAACTTTTTCTAAATTTGGCATGAAAGAAATTTTAAAATGTTCTCAAAATTAATTGTTCTGGAGCAATTATTCCAAAGTGTGAAAAAATAGAAGATTTTAATTTCAAACGCGTTTATCTCGAAACCATTTTTTGCAAATCAACAAGCAGTAGAACTCGAAGAGTTTTTAATAATTTTTTTAATAGAGTACGTACTCTCTAAATCTGAATTAGTTATAAATAACTATTTTAAAAGCAAAACCTCAGTCACTAATTGAAAAATTTATATTTCTACTAAACGTTTAGTAAAAATAACTAATTATTAGTGAAATTCATTGGCTTATAATATATATTAGCTGATAATTTTCATTAAGAGTTGAAGTAACATTCGTTCTATGAAAAGAATCTTTTAATAGCAAATTGGTTTCATCGAAATTGATGAATTCTTTAAAACTCAAAATTTTTTAATAAAGAGGTTTCCAAATTAACAAAAAAAAAATTTCTTTTTCAAGAAAGTCAGATAATATTGCTATTTATCAGCTGTTATTACTTTTTATGATACTTTGAAAAATAACATTAAAAATTTAAAAATGAGCGCCAAGGAACGATTTTTAATCTTAAAAATTGCGAAATTTAAAAGGTTTCAAAGAAAAAATAAAAAATATTTTCTTTCCCCAAGAAACAAAAAAATACCAAAAAAAATTTTTATGGTGAGTAGTGCACTTAACTAGCTATAAACCTTGAAAATTTTGAAGAAAAGAAAGTTGTACTTTTTGAGATAAAACTTTTTCTAGATTTTTCAAAAAACCAAAGTATTGTTTTTGTTTAGGAATTTTTTTTACTTTCCTTGTTAAATTTTTAAAAAGCATAAAAAATAGAAAAAAGGCCAAAAAGCAACTAAAAAGCTTGCAGAATGTGTAAATTATGAGATTTTAAAGAAAAAATTTATAAAAAACTTATCTTTTTGTTAAATCTTTAAAAAATCGTAAAAATTAAAAAAAAATGTTATGAGAATTTAAAAAAATACGTGTCTCGTTATTTTTCAAGCTGGAAAACTTACTTTTGTGTGAAGTGAATTCTCGATGTACCGTCGGACTTCCTGCATGCTTTGAAAAAAAAACGGGTTTCTTAATTTTTTTAAAAAATTAATACGTTTTGAACAAGTAGGTATATATTTAGAGAAAAAGTATAGTATTTCAATTATAATTATTTACGTTCTAGTTCTTGAGAAGATATCACTTTTATTTTTTAAACGGAGAAAATGTCTTGCTTTTGGGTCAGAATTCGTGTAATGAATCATAGAGTGAAAAAAGAGCGGTTTTGAGCACAAAACAACACCGCTTGACATTAGGTTATTCAATAAAAAATAAATTTGTGTGTCATGGCGATAATATGTAATCATTCAAGCAGTAATAAGCATTTGGAATAGATGGCTTTTTGTTTTAATTACTATTTCTTTCTAGATGGATATCAAGCAGCTACTAAATTTGTTATTTTGAAATTCGAAGGAATGGTTCAAAAAGGACAATAGTAAAATTGAAATAGTTACTTTTTATCTGGACTGTAGCAACAAAAATCATAAAACCTTCTTCAGGGTGGTCACTTTCTTTAAAAATTTTAGTTTTTCCCCTTCAATTTTTTCGATTTCCAGCTCACAAATTTTCGAACAATTAAAACAGTATTTTTAATTGTGCGAAATTCGAGTTTATAATTATTTAAAATAGAAAATGACACATTCTTAAAATCTTATTAATTATTATAATTAAAGCTTGAAATGTTTTATTATCACAAAATATTAAAATATAAATTTTTATAAAATAATAATTTATCTTAAATATTTAAAAAGAATGAAGTATCATAATTTCAATAGCAAGAATAATTATAAAATTAAGATATTCAAGATATAATAATTGAAAATTGAAAAAATTGTAGGAAATAGTTGAAAATTGCGGAAAATAATTAATATTTGAAGGAAATAGTTGAAAATTACAAGAATAATTAAAAAATTGAAAAATTGAAGAAAATATGTGAAAAATGACGAAAATAATTTTTAAACAAAATTAAAATTTGAAAAATGACTAGGTTGATAGACAACTGAAAAAAAATTATTAAAAAAATTAAACAAGACACTAAATTTAAAGAAAATAATTGTAAATTGAAAAATTAAGAAAATAATAGGAATTTAACAACACATTTTACAACTGTAATGAAAATCGAAAATAAATAATTAAAATAGAAAAAAATAATTGAAAATTGAAGAATGTAATTGAAAAAGCCGAGAATTAATTAATATAGAAGAAAAAAATTGAAAACTGAAGAACACTGTAAAAACAAGTGTCTTATTTTAAGACATTTTTGTGCTCACTTTTAAGACGTTAAATAATGTCTTTTGTCATAAAATAAGACGCTTAGAAGACAGCAGTTTTTGCAATGAATAGAAATAAAAATACAAAAAAAATTAAGAATTTAAAAATTCAAAAAATCAGAAAATTATTGAATATTGAGAAATTAGTTGAAAAACGATAAAAAAAATTGATAATAATTAAAAAAAATATTTTGGAATTGAAAAAAATAATTAAAAATTGAAGAAATATTTGTAGATTTTGTAGAATTTTTTGTTAAAAATTTGTAGAAAAGTTATATGCAAAATTTGTCGTTAACTTTTCTCCTAAAATATATATTATTTTGTAATAAAACTTGAGAGAATAATTTAAAATATCATTTAGAAGGTTTTAAGTAATTCTACTAAGCTTCGTGACAAAATATTCAATATTTTAGGAAAAAGGTTATGGACAAATTTTGCCTATACCAGAGACGTCATAATTCATAACATGCCCTTAAATAGAAACTTTAAGAAAATAATTGATAATTAAAAGAAAAATTAAAAAATGACGAAAATAATTAACAATTGAGAAAAAATTCTAAAAATGGTGTGAATATTGAATATTGAATAAAATAATTGGAAAACAAAAAAAAAACAATAAGTGAAAATTGAAGAAAATAATTGAGAATTGAAGAAAATAATTAAAAATTAAATTAAAGATTAAGGAATTAAATTTAGGTTTTAAGAAATTTGTTGATAAAATTGAAAGAAAAATTAGAAAACGACTAAAATAATTAAATATTTTTTAACCTATTTTTAAAGTTGGTTCAGACACCCTGTGCACGTTTCTAAATATAATTTCTTATTAAAAAATAAAAAATACTCTCTTGGATGTGATTCAAATATATTGCCCAATCTTCTTCTTATAATAATAATCCACAATATTTATTCATTTTTTCATTCATTCTTTCATTTTGCCCACACCTGAAGGTATATATGTATATGTAATATCTACGTAGTTATAAAGAAATAAAAAAATCTTATAAGTAATATAATTAATAAATTAGGAAATATCATCAATTATTATTATATCATTGAAAATATATAGCTTTCCTATAATTATATATGAACTATAGAGCTAATGAATTAATAAATAATTTCACTGCCTCATTAATAAGTATACAATAATACAATTTGACAAAGATAATATATTGGTCTTATTGTATCATTAATTATGTAGTCTAAGACGGTTCTTGTTTTATTTTTCCGAGTTTCGATTTTTCAAAAATAATTTTAAAAAATCATTGATTTTTTATGCTCTCACTCCCTAGGATTATTAATTATCGAAAAAATAGCCTTATATTTTCTTTGAAATTAAATTATATTTAGAGGCGGCTCAAAGCCAACGAAATTTTCCATGTATTTTGCATGAGAAGAATATACTTTTTCGTAGTTTTGATATAAAATACAGGAAAATTAAAACTTTTTAATCAGACAACTCTGTTCCTCTTTAGAAATGTTTAAAAAATAACAACTAATAATTTATTTATAAACTTTTGTTATTTTAACTATTCTTTCCAGGCTCGTAAAGACCCCTAAAATTGCAAACTTAGCCAAAATCGTTAAAAAATCTTTTTTTTATTTATTTTTTTTTAAATTTCTTGTATTTTTTTGCAAAAATAACCTAATTCTGAAATATTACTAAATAATGCACTAAATTGTTAATTTATTTAAACAAATAATTGTTGTTATTTATTAAATTTAAATAAAATGTAAGTAGAGGCATGACATTTTTTTTTAACTTTGCAGCTTTGTATGTCTGAAATAACCAAAAATAAAAAAAAGCTTAAAATTTTTTTACAACAATTGTTTAAACAAATTATTGTTGATAGAGACTTGTAATTTTTGATTTTATTGCAACTGTTTATGCTTGAATGAACTAAAAATAAGCAGTAAAGTTAAACTTTATTTACAACAATTGCTTAAACAAATTATTGTTGTTATTTATCAATTTTTAATAAAATATAGTTGAAGACTACTAATTTTTTTTTAATATTGCAATTTTTTTTGCTTGATATGTTATGAAAAACTAAAAAAAAAGTGTATTAGATTCCCCCCCCCCCCTCCGCACCCAAAATTTCATTTTGGAGATAAAAAACCTAAAAAACGGTTTTTCTGCTTTTTTGTATAAAATAGACTGTAAATGATGTATGTAAATGATGTATAAAATAGACATAAATATCTAAATTTGGACACAGGGATTTTTAAAAATACCCAATAAAATTTTTTTAAGCACCTTTTTCCATCAAAAAGAATCGTTTTTTGCCAAAAAATTTTTCATGATAAAAATACAACTTAATGAATACAAAAATCGTATTCCTTATCTGAAAACGAATCGATTGACCTGTATAAAGTTTATAATTGATCAAAAATTCGTCAAATAATACATGTTTTTTCATTTTTTTGCTTTAAAAATTCTTTTTTCTTAGTAACTTCTGCAATGAATTAAATTTTTTTAACAAATTAAAATTGTTTAAACAATTTAATGTTGCGAATTAAGGATAAATAATTTCTTTATATTTCTTCAATTATTCAAATTCAAATTTTGTGTTCGCTATTTAAAAAGTTGTAATCTTTTAAGATATTTAGTTTAAACTGAAAATAAAAAATTGTTTAAACACATTAGGAAAGTTCTTTATTATAGGTTGGATTCTTTTCAAAGAGTTATTATAATTTTAGTGATAAAAATTTGTAGTAGTGTACGCTTCTTAAAAATATTAAATTTACATTTAATTAATTTAATCTTAGATATTATTTATATCAAATAAACAAAATGAAACATAAATAACATAAATGTTAAAAAATGAAAGTCTAGATCAATATAATAAATATATACGAGATATGAAGTAAGGTTAGACGGTTGACAATAAATTGATGATGAAAAACCAATATAATATATATGACTAAAATTATATGCGCGTATCATTAATACGAAGCAGTAAAATAATCTATTTCTTCATTGGCTATATATTTTAGTACATAATATATAATAGTAGGAAAGCAATATATTTGTCCCAAACTTGTAATTATTTGAACATATATATCTGTTGCTTTTAAAAGATAATACCATTTGAAAATTGACAAACCATAATTTATATCATGAATAAGTTTCAGGTATAAAAAGGAAACAAAAAATGAAATATATTATTGTCTTGAATTTAAAGAAACTGAATCATAAAGGAACGAAGTTTTTCTAAGAGCTTCAGAAATCATGAATAACTTTTTGTCGTTAAAAAAAATGTTTCTTTTTATAGTTGTATTCGGTACTGTACCATTTGCTTTATTTGAAAGAAAAAGAAGTCCTGATGAACCCATTTGTGAGTATTTTTGATTTTGGAACTATCAAATTATTTCTAAAAACTTGCACAGGATGCCTGAACGAACTTTAAATAATAGGGGAAAGATGGATAAATTAGCATTCGTCAATAACTTTGTCAAAAATATTATAATGAAATATTAATCTAACGGTCAACTGCATTAATTTTTATACCAATATTTTATAAAATAGATTATGTTTATCTAAGTATTTTAGAATTTTTTAAGCATTTCTTTATTAATATAATTTACTAGAACAAAAACTGCGCGCTATGCGCGCCATATCTTAGTGTCATTTTAACATATGAATAGATGAAGGGCAGCTTATAGAGCATAATGTAACGGGAATAGGATTTTAATAATTATATCACTATTGTTCTAAATTCTATTTTATATTTTACCACAAAAATCGTTGGAATTACCTGAACGATCAAAAGAAAGTTTCCTTGTAACTTGAGCTTCCTTTAATGTTGACTATTTTTCACAGTTTCCTTTTTTTCAACAATTGTCAAAAATAAATTGTAAGCAAATATAGGAAAAAAGAAAATAGCGTTTATAAAAAAAAGTAAAAATAAAAAAAATTGTATTGAAGATAGATCGATGTAATATATGACAAATGCAAGTTTGGTGATTTGAAAGTTCGATTAAATGCAAGTTCGGTCATTTAAAAGTTCAGTCAAATGCAAATTCGGAGATTTTAAAATTCAACCAAACGTGAGTTCAGTGATTTCAAAGTTCGGACAAATGCAAATTCGGGTATTTCAAAATTTTGACGAATGTAAGTTTGGTTATTTTTAAGTTCGGACAAATCGAAATTCAGGGATTTAGAAGTTCTTACAGTTCTAAATGTGGGTAGTTTAATATTATGCTAAATACGAGTTAGTAATTATTAAGTTTGCATTATTTTTTAAAAATTGTTTTGTTTCTTTAATTTTCTTTTCTATTTTTAATTCTTTAAATGTTTTGTTTGGTTGTTTAAAGTACCAATTCTTAATCCAGTACAGAACATTGTTTCTGATAGAGTTTTTTTCTTTTATAGTGATTTTCTAGAGAGAGTTTTCAATATTTGTTACTGTTTTTGGAAGTGGATAATTTTTCTTGGTACATGGTATTGCAAAATTTTCACCAAGACAATTCTTTGACAATTTTGACAATTTAGAAGAATAAGAATAAGAATCAAAACGATTGTCAACAACAAAACCATTTGGCTTCATATAAGTTTAACCTACATCTCTTCGACGATATGCAACATAACAATTATCTTCTACGGTAGTTTCTTCTTGTAAAATTTCAGGATAATTTTTACAACATTTTCCATCAACTAAACAACAATTTCCACAAAGGCCATGAATATTATTTGCCACTAGAAAAAAAAGCGCACGCCAAATTTTATTATTTCTTAAAATAATGTTTCATTTATGTATAATTATGTGAAATAAAAGATATACATAATATAATAAAAAAAGAACATTAATGACAAGAAGACATTGCTACACTGAGAGACTTTTAATTATAGTTTTTGCTTTTTTCAATTTCTATATTTGTAATAAAACGTAAGAATTTAGGGATAATCGATGTACGATCATAATAGTTCTTTAAAAAAAAAGAGATTGTGTTACCTTGTTTTCTATTATTGTAATTTCGTAAGACAAAAAATTAATACATATAATTAGAACTAGTATTATTTGAGGTTAGAGAAAAGTAAATGTGAAAAAGCGATATTCATTTTTAACACATTTTGATATATTTATTATGGCATATCTAAAATTGTATTAGACTTTTTCTACGACAGTTTTTCGAGCAGCCATATGTCTCGTCAGCTATTCTACCACTTCACAATATTTATTCAAAAATATATTTAAAAAAAATCGATCTCTAGAAAAATTCCGTATCATCCGGAATACTGAGCACAGACGTTAATTCTTTTTACCATTTTCACTACAATTTAATAAAAAACCACTTCTCAAACCACATGAAACTTTTGCTCGTTAGTATATAAGGAAAGTTAAAACACTCTATTCTATCGGTAACTATGCGAGCGATTATTCGACGTCATCGAAATGTTATATGTATGTTTGTAGTTTAGGCTTAAAAATGTGCGTAATGTATATATATCATAATATTAGGTTCTTCGGTACACAGATTTCGTCAAATACCACTCTAAAGATGCAGAATACTTGTAACTATACAAATATCAAAGACGAACTTGCATCTGTATCTCTCACCTGTCAAACAAATACTGCCATCTTTCTTTTTACTGCGCGCGCACCCTATGCTTCTAAGTTTCTAACACACGTTTTATAATTCTTGCAATTCTTTATTTTCATCTCTCTTAAATTCTTTAGAGGTAATATAATTATGTGTCTTATGAAGTATATAACACTTTTACTACTTTTTATTAAAAAGACAACTGTTGCATCTAAAACGTCTTTTCTTAAACAGTGTATTAGTTTTTATAACCACATCTCGATTATCCCTAAACTCTTAAATTTTATTGTACGTAATGATAAGCAATAAAGCAGATATTAAAATCAAAACTTTCTCAGTGTATAAATTTAAATATTGATGTGATCTTTGATTCATCGTGTATATCAATTTGCAAATTTTGATTAATTGAAAATTATTTAAATAAAATAAAGATGAAGAATAAAATGAAGAATATAAGGAATAATTATAAAAAATTATGATATACCTAATACCATTTAGAATGTTGAAGAAATAAAAATAAAATATAGTTATTGTAAGTTTAGACATTATTTTACTGTTGATTGTTTTATATTTTAAGACGTCTATTTATATAATAATATAATATAATTGCCCAGTTAAGAATTTTGTGTGTGTTTCCACGTGTATTCCCGTATAGGATCCCTTGAAGGTTCCTACATGGGTTCGCGTATGGGATCCTGTGTGCCAGGGAACTTTGGCACGAACCCTCGAGGGAACACTGTACATAGAATCCCATGTGCATGTGTTCCCTTACGGGATCCTTAATGTATTAAACAATTTAAGTGAATCTACAAAAGAATACTGTAAAGAACATAATTCATTTGTCAGTAACTGTTACACACCCTATTTACAAGAAAAGAAAAATCCACTGCGCAGCCGTAAGTGCTATGGAAAACTACTGCGCAACATGTTAAGTTTTCAAAAATTGATTTAAAATCCAATGTACATGGGATCCTATGTACAATGTTTCCTCGAGGGTTCTGCCACCATATAAAAATTGATTGAAGCTATGATCTCTTACTCCTATTTTATATTTTATATACTCAGATCTTGACACAGTTTTGGTTTCTGGTTGGTTTGTCACTATCAGTAGCGTATCTAGAGGGGGGCAGAGGGTGCAGTCGCCCCGGGCGCCAACCTCGAGCCCAATGCATTTGGGGGCGGCAAATCGATGAAATAATTTTCAATAAGGGGCGGCAAAAATTGCCTTTTGCCCCGGGCGCCAAAAATGCTTGGTACGCCACTGTACACTGTAAGCAGTTCTGAAAATTTTTCACTGACAAAAAGTTTTTTAATTTGTGGACCAACAAAAACTTTTTAATTTTGCTATAAAAACTAGAAAATATATATTATTTGAATAATTACTACAAAAGCAAACTTTAAACAATATAAGGTTATTTTTCCTTCATTTTGGAGCATAAAGAACAGAAAAATTGTAAATCGAACCTTAGGCAAAAAAAAATTTTTTTTTTGTTGAGTTGTGTAATTTTTAAATTGGTTTGAGAAATAGTACAAAATTATTAATATTTAGAACCCTGCAGTTTACTGTTTTACGTATATAAAAATTATTTAAAAAAACTTTAAAGTATAAAACTGTTTATAACAATTATGAACAATTATACAGATATTTTATAATTGATTTTTAATAAAAAAATTGGCCTGTAAAAAACTACAAAATATTTTATATTGATTTTTAAAAAATAATATTTTGAATAAATATTATTAAACAGAATCTCTTTTATCACAAACTCATTTAAGCCAATCAAAGCGAGCCACTGCGTTGTGGTTGTGTAGTTATATGCATCGAATACATCGTCTATCCTTCACTATAGAGTGGGAGAAAAGTTAGACAAAGATCTGATTGGTGCTTCGTCTTTCCAAACATTCTTTTTCGCACGCCTATTTTAATATACTTTTACCAAATATTGAAACGCGCTGCCTTTTAAACCTAATTTCAATTTTTCGTATAGTTTTAATAACTTATAACGGTATTCTCGTCTTTTGGCCAGACCAACTATTTTCGTATAGTTTTAACAGAGATTAGAACGCTTAAATTTCAAACTTAGAAATAGTAATTTCAAATTTAGAAATGGTAATTTCAATGTTTTGAAAATCTGCTTTACACGGGCTTTTCATCAAAATATACTAACTTTTAATACAAAGCCTCAATTTCCCTAAATTGAAACACGAAATACTAAAATATTCAATCACTTTTAACAAATATTATAAGCAGTGGCGTAACTGTTAAGGGGCAAAGTGGGGCAAAGTGGGGCAGTGCCCCGGGGCCCTTGGTCAACCCTAATAGACCTTTAAAAAAAAATCCAAAAACTTTACTAATTATAATAATTTAAAGTTTGACTAAATTAAACAACACGCTCTGACCTGCGATTAGTTTATATACCTTGTGTTATTAACAATTATAAATATTTTAAATATGATATTTAAAAATAAAGTTATATAAACAAATAAAATAAATAGTTATTCAGGACAAAATTTATAAAATTTTAAAACTAATAAGCATTGGAAAAAAATAATTGAAAAGATTGCAAATTAATTGAAAAAAAATAATGAAGTCAATTAAAAATTGGGAAAAGTAATTTAAAAAATTATAGAAATGTTTAAAAAATAAAGAAAAGAATTCAAACTTGAGAGAAATCTCATTGAAAATCTTAAAAATGAATTGAAAATATTGAATAATAAAAACTTAGAGAAAATAATTGAAAATTGAAAAAAATAATTAAAATTTGAAGAGAACTATTTTTCATTAAAAACAAATAATTAAAAACTTTTTGAAAATCATGAAAAAGAACGAAAGTAATTGAAAATTGAAGAAAATAATATAAAAAATAATATAAATAATTGAAAATTGAATGAAATAATTGAAATATCAGATAAATAGTTTAAAATTTTAGAAAATATTACATAATTTTTTTTAATTAAATAAAATAATTGAAATTGGAGAAAATACATGAAGATCTTAAAAATTAATTGAAAAAATAAGAACAATTAAAAATTAGAGAACATAATTAAAGAGAGCTAAAAATAATTGAAATTTACGATAATATTATTGAAAAAAATTTGGAAATTAAAAAAGCAAATAAAATTAATTAAAAATTGAAGAAAATAATTGAAATTTTAGAAAAATACTTAAAAATCTTAGAAAATAATCAATTTTAGAAAATGATAATAATAATAAACAATCAAGGAAAATAATTGAAAAATGAAAAATTTATTCAAAATTGCAAAAAGTAATTGAAATTAAACTAAATAATTGAAAATTTTTCAAATTAACTAAAACAAATAATGAAATCAATTATAAATTGGGTAAAGTAATGTTAAAAATCATAGAAATGTTATAAAAATAAAGAAAAAAATTTAAAACTAAGAAAAATAATTGAAAATATTAAAAATAAATTGAAGAACTTGAATAATGAAACATTAGAGAAAATAATTGAAAATTGAAAAACAAATATTGAAAATTGAAAAAAAAAATTAAATTTTGAGACAATAATTCAAAAAATTACAAAATATATTTTAAATAAAGGAAAGTTAAAGAAAATTGCAGAAAAATACTTAAAACTTTCAGAAATTCCTTGAAAAAAAAAAGAAAATAACTAAAAATTGTAGAAAAGAATTGAAGAGAGCTAAAAATAATTGAAAGCTGCGATAATTAATATAAAAATTTTAAATGTTATGAAATCAAATTGAAATAATTAAAAATTGAAGAAAATAAATTAAAATTTTAGAAAGATACTAAAAAGTTTTAGAAAATAATCAATTGTAGAAAATGATAATAATAAATAAAATCGAGGAAAATAATTGAAAAACGATAAAATTAATTTAAAATTGAAAAAAATTCTTGAAATATGCTGAAAATAATTTAAGATTGAGAAAAGAAATTGAAATATGACAGAAATAGTTTAAATATGAAAAATTGAAAACAGTTTGTAAAATTTGAGAGAAATGATTGAAAAAAATTTAGAATATATGTTTAAAAAGAAAAAATAATTACAAAATTACTTTAAAAATTTTAATTAAAGAGAATAATTAACAAATTGAAGAAATAATTGAAAATTGATGAAAATAATTGAAATTTTTGGACAATGCTTAAAAATCTTAGAAAATAATTTTCGAAAATGTGAATAATATTAATTGACGATCGAAGAAAATAATTAAAATTTGCTAAAAAGTAATTGAAATATTCTGAAAATAATTTAAGATTGCGAAAAAAAATTTAAATATGATGAAAATAATTGAAATATGAATATTTGAAAACAGTAAATAAAATTTGAAATAATTATTATTAATTTTAATAATTGAAAAAATCGAAAAATATATGTTTAAAAAAAGAAAAAAATTACAAAATTAAGTAAACAATTTTAATTAAAAATGATTGTTTAAAAATCGCAATATAATAGAAAATTGATGAAAAATATTGAAATTTCTGATAAATAATTGAAATTTATGAAAATTATGCCAAAATAATAATAATAATAATAATTAGAAATTGAAGAAAATAAAAGAAAACTTGCAGAATTTATTTTTATGAAAAAAAAAATAATTGAAAAATCGTTTAAAATATGGAAAATTGATGACAATAATCTAAATTTGTGATAATAACTGTAAATTTAGGAAATTAATTAAAAAATGATAAAAATGTTAAAATATGGAGACAATTATTCCAAAATATGATTAAGGAAAAAATACTTAAAATTGAAAAAGTGATTGAAAAAATTAAAGAAAATAATTGAAATTTGAAGAAGGTAAATTTAAGATTCAGGGAAACAATTTTAAAATAATTAAAAACTTCAAAAAATAATTAAAAAATTATAAAAATAGTACAAAATTCAAATGTAGTATATTTTAAACGTGAATTAATTGAACTTTTAATCAATGCAAATTCACATTAACTGAAATTTAAAGAAATTAAAATTGCGATAAATTTAAAACTTGAGAACATTTTAAAAAGATGAAAATATGATTTAAAATTTTAAAAGAAAAAAACATCTAGTGAGAAATGTCAGTTGCGAACAGAATGAATGAATAAATCTTGTAAATTATTATATATAATTGGGGTAGGGGCGTAGCCAGAAAAATTTTTTTGGGGAGATTTTGAAATTTTTTATATTTTAGGGGTATTAAAAAAGATTGCTTCCAAAGACCTCTTTTTCAATAGAACTTTTTTATTCCGGGGGGGGGGCATTTAACCCCCCTGACTACGCCCCTGAATTGGGGCCCTATTTTCTTTTTTGTCCCAGGGCCCTTGTCCTCCCAGTTACGCCACTGATTATAAGGGAACTTCTATGCGTGTACGCCTATTAGAATTAAATCAAACATAATATTTTATTGGATTAATTTACTTTCTGGAAAGATATATAATTTGTTTATTTTAGTTTCTTGAATTTACATCAATAATTGTTAATTTAAATTAGAAATTTATTGGAAACAAAATAGTAAAAAATGACTAATTGAAAGCGTAATTTCGATGCTCTACAAACGTTGCAAATTGCAACTATCAAGTGATTCCGTATGTGCTGAGCTAAACCCTCGCATATGAGAATAAAAATGTTCTATGGTTGTAAACGCGTATGTGATCACGTGTCGTTCATAAAGGTGACATGTGAATAGGAAAAGACTGATATTATGTGCCGAGCATGTGGATCGTGATTAAAGCCTACCCTTACCGCCTCGCGGATTTCTAAAAATAGGTTCAGTAGATATGCATACGTATAAGAATAGGAAAGCAACGGGCAAGCGTCGGGCCTTCAGTAAGCGTCGCGACGCGACTATCATCTCACCTCGATTCGGATAGGTCAGTGATCATATCAGACTTCCATAATGCAAGGAAAATTAATTTAATCCAGAAATATTGTACTATTGAAAGTTTCGACTAAATAAATCCAATAATTTAAAGTTAATTAACTAAAGTTTAGCAAAAGTTTGAAAAATAATAATTGAAATTTTATCATTGAAATTAAAAGAAAACTTTTTCGAATAATAAATAATCTGAAGGTGCAGATGAATTTTAATTAGATCAAGTTGTTTGAAAATAGTTACTGTTCTACTTTCCTCTGAAAAGACAAGAACTCTACTTTAAAACATTTTTGTTTGTTGTAACTTTTATTAATTTATTCCAATTTTAAACTATTGAATATTATTCTTCAATCTCTCTAAAGCTGCAATTAATTAAAAATAACTAATTTAAAAGCAAAAACTCAGTCTCTAAGTCAAATAGTTATATTCCTACTGATTATTTAGTACAAATAACTATAATTATTAGTCAAATTCGTTTTTAGGTTATACAGGGGTGGATCTACCTTGAAGCAAATAAAGCACGTGCTTCAGGGCTATGAACCCAAAAAGGTCTTTAATAATAATATGAAAAATTGAAATTAAAATGATCAGAATTCAATCTACAAAAAATTTTGATAGAAAGAATGTCGAAAATATATTGTATATGAAAAATGACGAAAATAATTGACAATTAAAAATTTGAAAAATGGCTAGATAAATACACAATTGATAAAAATAATCTAAAAAATTAAACAATATACATTCAATTTAAACTAAAAAATTAAAAAAATTATAGAAATAATTGCTGAAACCAATTGCAAATTGAACAACTGGATTGAAAATAAAAACAAAAAAATTGAAGAAATTAATTGAAAACTTTAAAAAATAATAAAAATTTGGAGAAAATAATAAAAACTTGAAGAAATAAATTCATAATTTAAAAATTAAACTGAAATTAAAAAAAAAATTAATAATAAAGGAGAGGAATTACAAAACTTAAAGATGATTCACAATTGAAAACAAAATTCAAAAAATGGCTAGATTAATGACAAACCAAAAAAAAATAATTGAAAACCCCAAAAAATCATTATAAAACTTTAAGAGACTAATTGCAAATTGAAAAAATTATAGGAATTGATTTAAAAATGTGAAAAATAGTTAATAATTAAAAGAAATCATTGAAAAATGAGAATAATTAAAAAATTGAAGAAAATATCTACAAAATTACTATAGATTAATAGACTACTGAAAAAAATGATAACCTATATCAAAAAATTTAAATTTAAAGAAAATAATTAAAAATTGAAAAATGAAAAAAAATTATAGGACTAATTGTTAAAAATAATTGCGCATTGAACAAATGGATTGAAAATCGACAAAAATAATTAAAATTGAACAAAATAATTAAAAATTGAAAATTTAAATTCAAATTTAATTTTTTTTGTAAATTTTCAAAAAATTAATATTTTTTCAAAAATCAGTTTTAAGCCAAAATTCAAACAAACTCGGGCCTGAGAGACCTTCCTAATGACATTTTAAGTGATTCTACCAAGTTTCATGAAAAAACATTCAATGTTTTAAGAGAAAAGTTGCGGACAAATTTTGCCTATACCAGTGACGTCATGATCCATCACTTGCCCTTAAAAAACTGAAACATGGAATAGAAATTTGAAGAAAATAAAACTTTGAAATTAACGAATCTTATTGTTAATGGAGAAAAATAATTGGCGAAAGGCGAGGATTTTAAAATATTAAAGAAAATAATTGACAATTGAAAAAAAAATAAAAAATTGACTAAAATAATGACAACTGAAAAAAATCATTGAAAACTTTAAAAAATAATTATAAAATTTTAAGAGAATAAATAAAAATTAAAGAAAATAATTAATAAATGAATAAAAATAATTGAAAAATAATAAGAATAATAGCAAAGTTAAAGATAATTTCTGAAAAATGACAAAAATAATTGAGAATTGAAAACCAAAAACGAAAAATGGCTAGATTAATGGGTCATTCCATGTGAAAAGGCAAATGACTTTGTCCACTCGTGGTTTTAAGCTATTGCAAAGCAATATAGCTTAAAATTTAGCATTTTTTATGTGCAATCGAATGCCAAGTGGCTCATTTTGACATTTTCAAAATGGCGGCCACCACGGACACATAAGTGCCACAATTTAAAAACTTGCGTCTTTAAAACTTTAAAATATCTTACATCTTGTAACTAAAAAAATTTAGAACCTCTAATTTAAATGTTTTTTAGGTCGCTAAATACGAATCCAATGACAGAATTTAAAAATTCAAAATGGCGGATCCAATATGTCGGATACATTTTTCAAAGTTTAATACATTCAACTGAATTCAGCTGAAACATGTTACTCGGGGGTTTTTGGGGTCACTGAATACAAATCCAATGTCAGAATTTAAAAATTCAAAATGGCGGATCCAATATGGCGGATATATTTTTTTAAATTACTGAATTCAGCTGAAAATTGTTACTCAAGGGTTTTTGGGGTCGCTGAATAGGAATCCAATGTCAGAATTTAAAAATTCAAAATGGCGGATCCAATATGGCGGACATTTTTTTAAAAATTACTGAATTCAGCTGAAAATTGTTACTCGAGGGTTTTTGGGGTCGCTAAATACGAATCCAATGTCAGTATTTAAAAATTCAAAATGGCGGATTCAATATGGCGGACATTTTTTAAAAAAATTATTGAATTCAGCTAAAATTTGTTACTTGGGGTTTTTTGGGGTCGCTGAATACGAATCCAAGGCTAGAATTAAAAAATACAAAATGTCGGATCCAATATAGCGGAAAATTCATGAAGCAATTAAGAAACGATTAAATTCACGTTTCAAGAATGCACCGGCAGTTCCAAAAATACAAAAAAACACGGTTATATTCCAGTGTCAGATACGACATTAGAAATAAAAGAATATTCCAATGCTGAAGAGTGTGCTTTTTTAAATATAAATAAATAGAAAATAAATTACAATCAGTCCTTTTCAGGACTTCTCTTTGATAAAAAAATTTTTTTTAAGCTCGTCATTTAGTTATTTTAGTAGATTTATTTCCGACTTATTCAGTTCACATTTCCTACTTTTTAAATTTTACCAACATATGCGTAATTAGCGATTTCAAGAACCTACTAGTAACAATATTCAGCTGATTTCAGTAATTTTTTTAAAAAAATTTCAGCTATATTGGATCTGCCATTTTGTATTTTTAAATTCTAGCCTTGGATTCGTATTCAGCGACCCCAAAATCACCCGAGTAACAATCTTCAGCTGAATTCAGTAATTTTTAAAAAAATGTCCGCCATATTGGATCCGCCATTTTGAATTTTTAAATTCTGACATTGGATGCGTATTCAGCAACCCCAAAAACCCCCAAGTACCATGTTTCAGCTAAATTCAGTTAAATGTATTAAATTTTGAAAAATGTATCCGCCATATTGAATCCGCCATATTGAATTTTTAAATTTTGACATTGGATTCGAATTCAGCGACCCCAAAAACCCCCGTGTAACAATTTTCATCTGATTTCAGTAATTTTAAAAAAAAATGTCCGCCATATTGGATCAGCCATTTTGAATTTTTAAATTCTGACATTGGATTCTTATTCAGAGACCCCAAAAACCCCCGAGTAACAATTTTCAGCTGAATTCAGTAATTTTTAAAAAAAATGTCTGCCATATTGGATCCGCCATTTTGAATTTTTAAATTCTGACATTGGATTCATAATCAGCGACCCCAAAAACCCCCAAGTACCATGTTTCAGCAGAATTCAGTTAAATGTATTAAATTTTGAAAAATGTATCGGCCATATTGAATCCGCCATTTTGAATTTTTAAATTTTGACATTGGATTCGCATTCAGCGACCCCAAAAACCCCGTGTAACAATTTTCATCTGATTTCAGTAATTTTAAAAAAAAATGTCCGCCATATTGGATCAGCCATTTTGAATTTTTAAATTCTGACATTGGATTCTTATTCAGAGACCCCAAAAACCCCCGAGTAACAATTTTCAGCTGAATTCAGTAATTTTTAAAAAAATGTCCGCCATATTGGATCCGCCATTTTGAATTTTTAAATTCTGACTTTGGATTCATAATCAGCGACCCCAAAAACCCCCAAGTACCATGTTTCAGCAGAATTCAGTTAAATGTATTAAATTTTGAAAAATGTATCCGCCATATTGAATCCGCCATTTTGAATTTTTAAATTTTGACATTGGATTCGCATTCAGCGACCCCAAAAACCCCCGTGTAACAATTTTCATCTGATTTCAGTAATTTAAAAAAAAAATGTCCGCCATATTGGATCAGCCATTTTGAATTTTTAAATTCTGACATTGGATTCTTATTCAGCGACCCCAAAATCTCCCGAGTAACAATTTTCAGCTGAATTCAGTAATTTTTAAAAAAAATGTCTGCCATATTGGATCCGCCATTTTGAATTTTTAAATTCTGACATTGGATTCATAATCAGCGACCCCAAAAACCCCCAATTACCATGTTTCAGCAGAATTCAATTGAATGTATTAAATTTTGAAAAATGTATCCGCCATATTGGATCCGCCATTTTGAATTTTGAATTTCTGTCATTGGATTCGTATTTAGCGACCTTAAAAACATTTAAATTAGAGGTTCTAAATTTTTTTAGTCACAAGATGTAATATATTTTAAAGTTTTAAGCTATATTGCTTTGCAATAGCTTAAAACCACGAGTGGACAAAGTCATTTGCCTTTTCACATGGAATGACCCATATATATTCAATTTAAACTAAAAAATTGAAAAATTAAGAAAATTGTAGGAATAATTCGCTAAAAGAAATTGCAAATTAAACAACTGGATTGAAAATTATAACAAAAGAAAATTGGAATTAAAGAAAATTTTTAAAATTTTAGAAAATAATAAAAACTTGAAGAAATAAATTCATAATTTAAAAATTAAACTAAAATTAAAAAAAAAATGATAATAATGGAGAAAAATAACAAAACGTGAAAATAATTCACAATTGAAAACAAAATTCGAAAAATGGCTAGATTAATATACAACAAAAAAAATAATTGAAAAACTCATTATACTCAGAATCATTATAAAACTTTGAAAGACTAATTGCAAATTGAAAAAATTATAGGAATTGATTTAAAAATGTGAAAAATAGTTAATAATTAAAAGAAATCATTGAAAAATGAGAATAATTAAAAAATTGAAGAAAATATCTACAAAATTACTATAGATTAATAGACTACTGAAAAAAAAATAACCTATATCAAAAAATTTAAAGAAAATAATTAAAAATTTAAAAATGAAGAAAATTATAGGAATAATGTGTTAAAAATAATTGCGCAATGAACAAATGGATTAAAAAGCGACAAAAATAATTAGAATTGAACAATATAATTGAAAACTAAAAATTTAAATTCACATTTAAAGAAAATAATTAAAAATTGAAAAAAGTATTTGAAAGAAGCTGAAAGTTATTGAATATAGAAGAGATCAATAATAATAATAATTGAAAATTGAAAAAAAACCAAAAAATGACTAGAATAATGCACAACTGAAGTAAATAATTGAAAACGTTGAAAAATAATTCTAAAATTTTAAGAGAAATAATAAAAATTTTAAATTTTATAACTAAAAATTAAAGAAAATAATTAATAAATGAAAAAAAATAATTGAAAAATAATAAAAATAATACCAAATTGAAGATAATTTCTGAAAAATGACAAAAATAATTGACAATTGAAAACAAAATTAGAAAATGGCTGGATTGATACTCAACTTGAAAAAATAATTTAAAAAATCAAACTATATAAATATTTAATTAAAAAAATTATTGAAAATTGAAAAATTAAGAAAATACTAGTAGTAATTGTTAAAAATAATTGCTAATTGAACAACTGAATTGAAAAAAATTAAAGCGAACAAAATAATTGAAATTGAGGAAAAAATTTTAAATTGAAGAATGGAAATGAAATTTTTAAAACATAATTAAAAACCTAAAAGAATAATTAAACAATTTTACTTAAAAATATAAATGCATATTGATATTCAAAAAAATTATTGAAAATTGAAAAATGTGATTGGAATTTGAAGAAAATGATAAAAAATTGAAGAAATAAATTGTAATTTGAAATAATGGTTTATAATTGGAAAAAGTCAAGTTTTTTGGAATATTGAATAAATTCAATTGAAAATTGTAGAATGGAATTAAATAATTTAAAGAAAATTACAAAATGACGAGAAGAATTTAATATTAAAGAAAATAATAGAGAAATGGGCAAAATAATTGACAATTGAAAAAGAAATTCGAAATCTGTCGAGAATAATCTACAATAAAAGAAAATAATTAAATAAGTTAAAGAATAATTATAAAATTTAAGAAGAATAATTGTAAATTGAAAACGGTTGAAAATTATAGAAAAAATTGGGGACTTATTTACATAAACACTAATTTATATTACTTTCTTGAAATATTTAATTATTCTTTCTTGCAATTTTTTCTTTTTCAAACAATTTTTTTGGTAGGTTATGTTTTATGTTGCTTTTCTGTATTTTTAGAAAATCACTTAGGAAACTTTTATTTCTTTTTAAAAATGTTTTTTTTTATGCGGTTAATAATACTTTTTTATTTATTAGATTTTTTTTTATTTTATACTTTTTAGAAAAATTACTTCAATTAATTTTATACAGTTTTATTTTAACAATATTTAGAAAAATTTATTTACGTTTCCAGTAATTAATTTTATTTATTATTATAATTTGGAAGTTGTAAAGTATAATTTTTTTCAATTTTATGATTTTTAAAATATTTATTTGGTTTTTTATCATATTTCATAACTTATTAATTTTTATAATTTTTAAAGACTTTTCTTTTTTTATCTAACTTTTCGTAAATTTGATTTTATAATAAATTTTCTCGTTTGTTCAGAATTTCTCTATTTCTTAGAAATATTGGTTTTTTTCTTAAAATTGTTTAATTGTTTTTACTTAATTCTTCATTTAAAAAAAATTATTACTTTTTGCTTCAAAACAAGTTTTTAAAGTATTTTTTTTTCTTTAGTAACATTTTTCCGTTTTTTTACTGATTATCTTATTTGTTTTCTTAATTTAAAAAAACATGTCCGCAAATATTTTAACTTTTTGAAAATAATTTTTTCCTCTCTTTTGTAATTTCAATTTTTTGTTTTAAAAACTTTTACTGTTTATTGCGTAGTATTTTGATTTTAAAAAAGCAATTTAATCAATCATTCTTAAATTGTTTAATATTTCATAATGCATTATTATCATATTTCTTAATTTTCTTTCTTTTACTTTCAATGATTTTTTAATCTTTTTTATTTTTGAAGAATTTATTTATTTTTTGCAGGTTTTTTAATTAGTATATTTTTTACATCTTTTTGCTTTTATTTTCCCATTTCAACGTAAATTATCCTTAACTTTCTTATCTGTTCATTCATAATACTGGTTTTAATAAAATTTTGTAATTTTTGTAATTTTATGTAAAATTTCCTTTTTTTTATTTTGTTAAGATTCTTCGAAAATTTTCTCCATTGTTTAAATGATTATTTGCTAGATACTGTGATAAGATACAAATACAGAAACTTTTGATTTTTTAGGAGGGCCCTGAAATTTTTTTGTGCTTCAGGCCCGTGACAATCTTGATTTGGCCCTGAGGTTATATCAAAATAACCAATATTTTAGTAAAGTTCTGTCTATACTAATTCAATTGTCAAATTTTAACTATTTTTTAGTTATTTTCTACTGATAATTAGTCATATTTTACAAATAATTAGTTATTTTTAACAAATTCAAATTTAGAGAGATGATATCATAATTTTGCAGTTTTCACGAAATTTTCCGATAATTTATAAAAATGTTGTACAAATCAGACAAAAATGAATTTTTTAAAAGGATTGATTTAAAACTAAATGTATTTTTAAGATTATGTTTTCCGTGCCTGTGAAACGATTTAACAGAAATCGCATAATGGAATCTGTATGTTCACTAGGATGGCCCAAAAATGCATTGTAAAAATTTTTTATGAGGAAAATAGCAAGATATCGCCGCAATTAGTTCGAGCGCCAAAAATTTTTAGTACGTATTTTTGGAGTTTTGAAAAATTTAGTATTAACTAGTGTCGCCGAGAAGTTAAATTTTTCCATATAAAATGCATGGGAAAGTTGCCAACTGTTAATAAAATAATATAATTTTAAAAATTTACCATTACAATTACCATTACAATTTAATCAATGAGTAGTAGTTTCTCCTAAGCTACTTAAAATATTTACAGACACAAACTCTTTTATCATTATCCCAAGCTTAACCTTTCTTATGTTCTCAGTAACAATAAAATGTACTTTAGAAATAAAAAATTTAAAACTCTTTAAATTTGAAGTAAACTATTTAGAAAGCGTTTTAAATCCCTTCAGAATTAGTTAAAAATTGTTTAAAACTACTTAAAGCTATTTTTAACTTGTTTAAACCTGTTCATAACTAGTTTAAAATTGTCCAGATTTGTTGAGAGCAAATTAAATCTGCCGAGAATTTGAATTGATCTTTTCAAATAATGTTTTAATTGTTTAGAATTTGTTCAAAACTATTTAGAACTATTAAAAGCAGTTTATAACTGATTTAAGAATGTTTATATTTTATAATAAGTTCTAAACTGTTTAGAACAATTTAAAATTATTTAAAACGTATTTAAAACCGTTAAAAACTAAATTTTTAGTTCAATAATGTTTAAAACGGTTCAAAACTTATTAAAAATAGTTTAAAAGTGAAAAAAAAATGAAATGAATTTAAAATTTGAGAAAGTAGTTTAGAAAATCATAGAAATGCTTTAAAAATAAAGAAAATAATTTCAATTTGAGAAAATTTCTTGAAAATCTTACAAATAAATTAAAAAAAAATTAATAATAATTTACAATTATTCTCCTTAAATTTTATAATTATTCTTTAACTTTTTTTAATATTTTGTTCTGTTGTAGTTTATTCTCGACAGTTTTAGAATTTCTTTTCAATTGTCAATTATTTTGCGCATTTCTTAATTATTTTCTTTAATATTAAATTATTCTCGTCATTTTTTAATTTTATTTGAATTGTGAATTATTTTCTAAAGTCTATTCCATTCTACAATTTTCAATTAAGTTTATTTGATATATCAAAAAACTTGACTTTTTTCAATTATAAACCATTATTTCAAATTACAATTTATTTCTTTAATTTTTGATTATTTACTTCAAATTTTAATCACATTAATTTTCAATTATTTTTTTGAATATCAATATGCTTTTTAATTTTAAGGACAATTGTACAATTATTCTCTTCAGTTCTTAATTATATTGAAAAATTTCATTTCCATTCTTCAATTTTAAATGTTTTCCTCAATTTCAATTATTTTGTTCGATTCAATTTTTTTTAATCCAGTTGTTCAATTAGCAATTATTTCCAACAATTATTTCTATAATTTTCTTAATTTTTCAATTTTCAATAATTTTTAAATTAAATATTTATATAGTTTGATTTTTTAAATTATTTTTTTCAGTTGTGTATTAATCTACCAATTTTTGAATTTTGTTTTCAATTGTCAATTATTTTCGTCATTTTTCAGAAATTATTTATTTATTGTTGTATAAAGTTCATATTTTCAATTTTGCTATTATTCTTGTTATTTTTTAATTATTTGCTTAAACTTTTAGTTATTTTTTTCAATATTCAAAATTTTTATTTATTCTCTTAAAATTTTAGAATTATTTTTTAAAGTTTTCAATTATTTTTTTCAGTTATTCATTATTTTAGTCACTTTTTGATTTTTTTTCAATTGTCAATTATTTTCTTTAATATTTTTAAATCCTCGCCTTTCATCAATTATTTTTCTCCATTATCAATAGGATTAATTAATTTCATATTTTTATTTTCTTCAATTCTCAATTTTTGCTTCAAATTTCAATTCCATTCTTCAGCTTTTAATTATTGTTTTTTTCTATATTCAATAAATTTCGGCTTTTTTCAAATACTTTTTTTAATTTTTAATTATATTCTTTAAATTTGAATTTAAATTTCCAATTTTCAATTATTTTATTTAATTTTAATAATTTTTGTCGATTTTCAATTCATTCGTTCAATGCGCAATTATTTCAAACAATTATTTCTTAAAATTTTCTTCATTTTTCAATTTTAAATTATTTTCTTTAAATTTAAAGTCTTTGCTATATATTTTATCAGTTTTTATTCAGTAGTCTATTATTCTGGTCATTTCGTAGATATTTTCTTAAATTTTTAATTATTCTCATTTTTCATATATTTCTTTTAATTATTAACTATTTTTTGCAATTTGAAATTATTTCCTACAATTTTTTCAATGTGCAATTAGTCTCTTAAAGTTTTATAATGATTTTGTGAGTTTTCAATTATTTTTTTTTGTTTTGTCATTAATCTATAGCCATTTTTCGAATTTTGTTTTCAATTGTGAATCATCTTTAGGTTTTGTAATTTCTCTCCTTTATTATTAATTTTTTTTTTAATTTCAGTTTAATTTTTAAATTAAATTATGGATTTATTTTTTAAAAGTTTTTATTATTTTTTAAAAGTTTTTATTATTTTCTCAAAATTTTTATTATTTTCTAAAGTTTTCAATTATATTCTTCAATTTCAATATTTTTTTTTTATTTTTAATCCAATTGTTCAATTTGCATTTGGTTCCAGCAATTATTTCTATAATTATCTTTATTTTTTAATTTTCAATTATTTTTTAATTAAATATTTATATAGTTTGATTTTTCAAATCATTTTTTCTGTTGTGTATCAATCCAACTATTTTTCGAATCTTGTTTTCAATTGACAATTATTTTCGTCATTTTTCAAAAATTATCTTCAATTTTGCTATTATTCTTGTTATTTTTCAATTATTTTTTTTCATTATTTAATTATTTTCTTTAATTTTTAGTTATTTTTTACAATATTTAAAATTTTTATTTATTTTCTTAAAATTTTAGAATTATTTTTTAAAGTTTTCAATTATTTTTTTCAGTTGTGCATTATACTAGTCATTTTTGGATTTTTTTTTTCAATTGTTAATTATTTTCTTTAATATTCTAAAATCTTCACCTTTCGTCAATTATTTTTCTTCATTATCAACAAGATTCGTTAATTTCAAATTTTTATTTTCTTCAATTCTCAATTTTTTCTTCAAATTTTAATTCCATTCTTCAGTTTTTAATTGTTTTCTTCTATATTCAATAAATTGCGGCTTTTTTAAAATACTTTTTTTAATTTTTAATTATATTCTTTAAATTTGAATTTAAATTTTCAATTATTTTTTTCATTTTCAATTATTTTTGTCGATTTTCAATCCATTCGTTCAATGCGCAATTATTTTTAACAATTAGTCCTATAATTTTTCTTCATTTTTCAATTTTTAATTATTTTCTTAATATTTATAGTTCTTACTATATATTTTATCAATTTTTTTTAGTAGTATATTAATCCAGTCATTTTGTGGATATTTTCTTCAGTTTTTTAATTATTCTTATTTTTCAATTATTTCTTTTAATTATTAACTATTTTTCAAAATTTGAAATTATTTCCTACACTCTTTTTAATTTGCAATTAGTCTCTTAAAGTTTTATAATAATTCTTTGAGTTTTTCAATTATTATTTTTTTTTTGGTTTGTCATTAATCTATCCATTTTTCGAATTTTGTTTTTAATTGTGAATCATCTTTATGTTTTGTAATTTCTCTCCCTTATTATTAATTTTTTTTTAAATTTCAGTTTAATTTTTAAATTATGAATTTATTCCTTCAAATTTTTATTATTTCTCCAAATTTTTATTATTTTCTAAAGTTTTCAATTATATTCTTCAAGTTCAATTTTTTTTGTTTTGATTTTCAATCCAGTTGTTTAATTTGCATTTTGTTTCAGCAATTTTTTCTATAATTTCCTTAATTTTTTAAATTAAATATTTATATAGTTCGATTTTTTAAATTATTTTTTCCAGTTGTGTAACAATATTGCAATTTTTCGAATTTTGTTTTCAATTGTCAATTATTTTCGTCATTTTTCAGAAATTATCTTCAATTTTGTTATTCTCCTTGTTATTTTTCAATTATTTTTTTTCATTTATTAATTATTTTCTTTAATTTTTAGTTATTTTTTACAATATTTAAAATTTTTATTTATTCTCTTAAAATTTTATAACTATTTTTCAACGTTTTCAATTATTTTTTTCAGTTGTGCATTATACTATTCATTTTTTGATTTTTTTTCATTTGTTAATTATTTTCTTTAATATTTTTAAATCATCAATAAGATTCGTTAATTTCAAATTTTTATTTTTTTCAATTCTCATTTTTTTCTTTAAATTTCAATTCCATTCTTCAGTTTTTAATTGTTTTCTTCTATGAACAATAAATTTCGGCTTTTTTCAAATACTTTTTTAATTTTATTTATATTCTTTAAATTTGAATTTAAATTTTCAATTATTTTTGTCGATTTTCAATCCATTCGTTCAATGCGCAATTATTTCCAACAATTATTCCTATATAATTTTCTTCATTTTTCAATTTTTAATTATTTTCTTTAAATTAAAAGTTTTTGCTATATATTTTATCAATTTTTTTTCGGTAGTCTATTATTTTGGTCATTTTGTAGATATTTTCTTAAATTTGTTAACTATTCTCTTTTCCCAATTATTTCTTTTAATTATTAACTATTTTTCGCAACTTGAAATTATTTCCTACACTTTTTTCAATTTGCAATTAATCTCTTAAAGTTTTATAATAATTCTTTGAGATTTTCAATTATTTTTTTTGGTTGTGTATTAATCTAGCCATGTTTTGAATTTTGTTTTCAATTGTGAATTATTTTCACGTTGTGTAATTTTTCTCTATTATTCTCTATTTTTTTTTCATTTTAGTTTAATTTTCAAATTATGAATTTATTCCTTCAAGTTTATATTTTTTTCTCAAAATCTTTATTATTTTCTAAAGTTTTCAATTATATTCTTCAATTTCAATTTTTTTCTGTTTTGATTTTCAATCCAGTTGTTCAATTTGCATTTTATTTCAGCAATTATTCCTGTAATTTTTTTAATTTTTCAATTTTTTAGTTTAAATTGAATGTTTAATTAAATAAAACAATTAAAATTGTTTAATTTTTTAGATTATTTTTATCAATTGTGTATTTATCTAGCCATTTTTGGAGTTTTGTTTTTAATTGTCAATTATTTTCGTCATTTTTCATGTACATTCTTTTCCATTTTGTAATTATTCTCGTAATTTTTATTATTTGCATTTCCCAAAATTTAAAGTTTTAAATTCATACTATTATTAAAGAATACAAGATTGAAATTGAATTTTTTTAGGATTTATCTACCTTCCCAGAGTTTCTTAAAAATTTGCCGATCGTTTTCAAAATTCACGGATCATTTTAAAAATTCTCGTTTACCCCTGAAAATATTGAATAACACACTCAATCTGGAAAATGTCATTATAAAAAAATGATTGTACAGATAAATCAAATCTCGTGCAGTTTTAAAAAGAAATCACAACCAAATTTGAAAGCAAGAATCTCTTATTTAATCTCTTTTTTTTTATCAAATCCTTTAATATGTGCACAATTCTGGTTTGCTTGCTGGTCTCGTATCGATTTCTTTGAATAAAATATTCGAACGGAAAGATACGGGAACGTGACCACGTGATTGGCAATCGTGACGCCTTCTTTGGTGATCTCTTCTATGGGGAGAGAGTGAGAAGCAGGTTCATGATGTCTCGTGAAAGACAGTATCAAGCAGATCGTGATTCTTGGTGCCGTTATTGCTCACTAGTCGTTCGATTAACCGGCAAAGCTCACTGACCGATTCCAGTGAAAAAAATGTAAAATAGTTTCAAAATACTTTTTCATCTTTTGTGCTTTTCTCGTTTTATTTTGTTTCGTTACAAAGATATGAAATGGGAGAGGCACCTGTCAGCAATTCAAAACGCGTGAAAACGTGGCTAAGGGCATGGTTTTCCGAGCCCAAATCGAGACACAATTTAAATGGTATAATTTTTATAAAAAATAAATGAATAAATAATATTTTGTGTATTTTTTTTTAATAATTATAATTGAATTAAACTTTTGGTTAAATTGCCTAAAAATGTAACCTCTAATTAAATAAAATATAAAAATAATACAAAAATGATGAAATTCGAATTTGAATATTTTTTTAAAAATACTCGGCTATCTTTCGAAAAAAAACTCCTAATTTGTGACACTTTCTGTCACAAAATAGTAAACTTTAACATTTCAAGGACAGAAATAAATGAATGAATGAGTGAAATAAAAATGAAATAAAATGAGTACAGTGTCATAGTGGTTTTTCAAGTTTAATCAATGATCCAACTGTTCTATTTAATAATTCAAAACTAGTTTTCATTTATGGTCAGGAAAGTCTAGAAGAATGTGAAAATTGCTTTTTATGTAAAATCTATTATAATTATGCAATTTGAAATAATCTTTAAATAAAGAAATACAAAAATAATTGTTTTGAATTAAATAAAAAAAAAAAACTTGCAGTTTAAATATAAGTTACGAAACTTTATTTATCTAGTGCACAAAAAATGAAAAGTTTCGTTTTAAAAAGTAAAACTAATATAAATCTTTTACACTCGCTAACAACTTTTGAAACTTAGAGGCACTCTGAAATCTCAAAGGATCTCTTTCATCGGGCTTTTAAGTGAGGAGATAAAAAAGTGTCCAGGCGCTTAAGATTCTATATAATAATAAAATTCAAAGTTACCATAAAACGAAAAATATAAAATAACGAAAAAATAAAACTATTTTCAGCAGGGCACAAAGAAAAGTTTAATCACCCAAGATTATAATAAAAATGTTAAAAGGAATCTTAATGGAAGTTTCGTTTTTAAAACGAACTTTTTTATTTTGAATTTTCCAAAGTCAGGGCATCTGATTAATGTCACTTGGATAGAAAAAACTTTTCCGTGCAGTGGCGTAACTGGGAGGACAAGGGCCCTGGGCAAAGAAGAAAATAGGGCCCCAATTCAGGGGCGTAGTCATGGGGGTTAAATGCCCCCCCCCCCCGGAATAAAAAAATTCTATTGAAAAAGAGGTCTTTGGAAGCAATCTTTTTCAATACCCCTAAAATATAAAAAATTTCAAAATCTCCCCAAAAAATTTTTTCTGGCTACACCCCTACCCCAATTATATATAATAATTTACAAGATTTATTCATTCATTCTGTTCGCAACTGACATTTCTCACTAGATGTTTTTTTCTTTTAAAATTTTAAATCATATTCTCACCTTTTTAAAATGTTCTCAAGTTTTAAATTTATTGCAATTTTAATTTCTTTAAATTTTAGTTTATGTGAATTTGCATTGATTAAAAGTTCAATTAATTCCCTTTTTAAATATTTTGTACATTTGAATTTTGTACTATTTTTATTATTTTTTAATTATTTTATGAAGTTTTTAATTATTTTAAAATTGTTTCCCTGAATCTTAAATTTACCTTCTTCAAATTTCAATTATTTTCTTTAATTTTTTCAATCACTTTTTCAATTTTAAGTATTTTTTCCTTAATCATATTTTGCAATAATTGTCTCCATATTTTAACATTTTTATCATTTTTTAATTAATTTCCTAAATTTACAGTTATTATCACAAATTTAGATTATTGTCATCAATTTTCCATATTTTAAACGATTTTTCAATTTTTTTTTTTCATAAAAATAAATTCTGCAAGTTTTCTTTTATTTTCTTCAATTTCTAATTATTATTATTATTATTTTGGCATAATTTTCAAAAATTTCAATTATTTATCAGAAATTTCAATATTTTTCATCAATTTTCAATTATATTGCGATTTTTAAACAATCATTTTTAATTAAAATTGTTTACTTAATTTTGTAATTATTTTCTTTTTTTAAACATATATTTTTCGATTTTTTCAATTATTAAAATTAATAATAATTATATCAAATTTTATTTACTGTTTTCAAATATTCATATTTCAATTATTTTCATCATATTTAAATTTTTTTTCGCAATCTTAAATTATTTTCAGAATAATTCAATTACTTTTTAGCAAATTTTAATTATTTTCTTCGATCGTCAATTAATATTATTCACATTTTCGAAAATTATTTTCTAAGATTTTTAAGTATTGTCCAAAAATTTCAATTATTTTCATCAATTTTCAATTATTTCTGCAATTTGTTAATTATTCTCTTTAATTAAAATTTTTAAAGTAATTTTGTAATTATTTTCTCTTTTTAAACATATATTCTAAATTTTTTTTAATTATTTCTCTCAAATTTTACAAACTGTTTTCAATTTTTCATATTTAAACTATTTCTATCATATTTCAATTTCTTTTCTCAATCTTAAATTATTTTCAGCATATTTCAAGAATTTTTTTCAATTTTAAATTAATTTTATCGTTTTTCAATTATTTTCCTCGATTTTATTTATTATTATCATTTTCTACAATTGATTATTTTCTAAAACTTTTTAGTATCTTTCTAAAATTTTAACTTATTTTCTTCAATTTTTAATTATTTCAATTTGATTTCATAACATTCAAAATTTTTAAATTAATTATCGCAGCTTTCAATTATTTTTAGCTCTCTTCAATTCTTTTCTACAATTTTTAGTTATTCTCATTTTTTTTAAATTAACTTTTAAGATTTTCATGTATTTTTCTCAAATTTTGATTCTTTTTTTTTATTTAAAATAAATTCTGTAATTTTTTCAATTATTTCTCTCAAATTTTATTTATTTTTTACAACTCATTATTGTGTTTACCATATTTTCATTATTTTCTTCAAGTTTCAACTTTTAAAATATTTTTTCAATATTTTCCAAACTTTATCTCTTTCAATTTTCAATTTTTTTCTTTTGTTTTATAATTTACAAAATTTTAAACTATTTATCTGACATTTCAATTATTTATATTATTTTTTTTAATTTTCAATTAGTTACATTTTTTTCACTAGATCCACAAGGTTTTAATTATTTCTCTTAAATTAATTATTGTACTCTTTAATTTTAAATTACGTTTATCTTTTTGCAATTATTTTCTCCAATTTTTAGTTATTTTCTTTTTTTTTCAAGGAATTTCTGAAAGTTTTAAGTATTTTTCTGCAATTTTCTTTAACTTTCCTTTATTTAAAATATATTTTGTAATTTTTTGAATTATTGTCTCAAAATTTAATTTTTTTTTTCAATTTTCAATATTTGTTTTTCAATTTTCAATTATTTTCTCTAATGTTTCATTATTCAAGTTCTTCAATTTATTTTTAATATTTTCAATTATTTTTCTTAGTTTTAAATTTTTTTCTTTATTTTTATAACATTTCTATGATTTTTAACATTACTTTACCCAATTTATAATTGATTTCATTATTTGTTTTAGTTAATTTGAAAAATTTTCAATTATTTAGTTTAATTTCAATTACTTTTTGCAATTTTGAATAAATTTTTCATTTTTCAATTATTTTCCTTGATTGTTTATTATTATTATCATTTTCTAAAATTGATTATTTTCTAAGATTTTTAAGTATTTTTCTAAAATTTCAATTATTTTCTTCAATTTTTAATTAATTTTATTTGCTTTTTTAATTTCCAAAATTTTTTTTAATAATATTATCGTAAATTTCAATTATTTTTAGCTCTCTTCAATTATGTTCTCCAATTTTTAATTGTTCTTATTTCTTCAATTAATTTTTAAGATCTTCATGTATTTTCTCCAATTTCAATTATTTTATTTAATTGAAAAAAATTATGTAATATTTTCTAAAATTTTAAACTATTTATCTGATATTTCAATTATTTCATTCAATTTTCAATTATTTATATTATTTTTTAAATTATTTTCTTCAATTTTCAATTACTTTCGTTCTTTTTCATGATTTTCAAAAAGTTTTTAATTATTTGTTTTTAATGAAAAATTGTTCTCTTCAAATTTTAATTATTTTTTTCAATTTTCAATTATTTTCTCTAAGTTTTTATTATTCAATATTTTCAATTCATTTTTAAGATTTTCAATGAGATTTCTCTCAAGTTTGAATTCTTTTCTTTATTTTTTAAACATTTCTATAATTTTTTAAATAACTTTTCCCAATTTTCAATTGACTTCATTATTTTTTTTCAATTAATTTGCAATCTTTTCAATTATTTTTTTCCAATTCTTATTAGTTTTAAAATTTTATAAATTTTGTCCTGAATAATTATTTATTTTATTTGTTTATATAACTTTATTTTTAAATATCATATTTAAAATATTTATAATTGTTAATAACACAAGGTATATAAACTAATCGCAGGTGAGAGCGCAATGTTTAATTTAGTCAAACTTTAAATTACTACAATTAGTAAAGTTTTTGGATTTTTTTTTAAAGGTCTATTAGGGTTGACCAAGGGCCCCCTCAGCTCAAGGGCCCCGGGGCACTGCCCCCCTTTGCCCCTTAACAGTTACGCCACTGTTTCCGTGATTTTATTTTTAAAGCTCTGAATATTTTTTTAATGTCACTTGGTAAAATTACCCCTAAAATATGATCTGAAAAGTCTGTCTGGTTCGAGTTTATTGAAATGTTACGAGATAAATATACTTTTCTCGATAAATCTGAATTAGTTAAAAATAACTAATTATTAGTTATATTAATTTTTAGGTTGTGTCAAAATAAGTATTATTTAAAATTCTGTTTACTAATTCAATTAGTCTAGTTTAAATTAGTTTTTAATTATTTCTTTTACTAATAATTATTGTTACTTTTCACTAATTGCTGAAACTAAAATCGTGGAAAGTTTAAAAATATTCGAGAATATTTTTGCAATCTAAGTGTAGAGTTTTTGGAGTTAAGTTATTTTAGTTTAGTTTTTAGAGTAAATTTAATAATAATTTGTAAAATTTTCAGAACAACAGAGACCTCGTGATTTTGAAGAGATGCAACGTTGTCCTTATCTGCACGAGATGAAGGAGCGTTTGCTCTCGCAACCAACACCAACAGACAGTTTGGATATGGAGCGTCTCGACGGAAGTGGCACTCCTGTTAAGGAAGCTCATTTGCACAACGATTATCCTGCCCACACGAATCCAGGAGTTATCCCTGACCCACCAGAAATGCCACCGGACTCTTTAATCGGAACTGTTGTCAAGGTACAAAATATTTTTTTTTTTTGTATTTAAATAAGAACACTTTTTTCCAAACTCAGGCTTCACAGTGACAATGATGAATATTTTAGGGGAAATAGGGGACAGAATATACGAAAATGGGGAACTTTTAGGGTACCTACTTTAAAAATTTTATGAATAAAAATAAATTAATTATATACAGTAGAACCTCGATTTTATTTGGGTAGGACAAAATTACAAAGTTGTAGGATAAAAAAAAATATAATTACAGAATTTTCAAATTAATAAAAAAAGAAGAAGCAAAATAACTACAAATTGTGGAAAGTAATTAAAAACTGATAAATAATAATACAAAATTATAGAAAATGAATGCAGAACTTTAGAAATAATTAAAATAAGATAAGAATAATGGTAAATTAAAAAAAAATTGAAAATATGAATAATTAATTAAAAAATAATGAACATAATTAAAAATTGGAAAAAAGCAATGAAAAAATATTTTAAAACTAATCAAAATTAGAAGAAAGAGTTCAAATTTGAGATAAATAATAATTGAAGATTTGATAAATCAATTTAAAACTTAAAAAATTGTTTTTATAATTGAAAAATTATTAAAACAATTGAAAATTCAGAAAATGATTGAAAATTGAAAAAATTAATTTAAAAATTATGAGAATAATTGAAAAAAATTCAAAATTGATGAAAACAATCGAGAATTGAGAAAAATAATTGAAAATTTAAGAAATTAATTAAATAATGATTAAAGTAATTTAAAATCGAAGAAATCCATGAGAAGGTTATAAAACAAATATTAAACATTGAAAACTAAGAATTGAAATGTATGATTAATAAACAAAGATTATAAATAAATCAAACTGAAAATAATTTTAAAAATTAAAAATTGAAGAAAAAAATTGCCAAATTATAGAAATAATTGAAAATTGAAGACAGAAATTTAAAATTATAAGAAAATATTTGAAAATTAAAGAAAATAACCGAGATTTGAGAAGAATAATTTTGAAAAATTACAGAATATATTTCAAATTAAAAGAAATAATTGAAAAATAGCAAAAATAATGATACATTTTTTAAAATAATTGAAATTTGAGATTAATAATTGAAAATTTAGGAAATTAATTACAAAACACCGAAAGTAATTGAAACAATTTGAAAAAAATAATTGAAAAATTATAAAATTTATTAACAATTTTTTTATTTATTTGAAATTTGAAATAAATAATTAAAGGTTTTATTTATTTATTTATTTATTTATTTATTTATTTATTTATTAAGTATAACTCCCCGCAGTCCAATGAGGACCATTAAAAGGGATACAAACAAAATATACAGATTGTAATGAATATAATATAAAATTTAATATCTAAAGAAAATTTAAAAAGATAGGTTTAGTAAATCAGTTAAAAAATAACTGAAACATTTATAATTTCGAGAAAAAAACTGCAAAATTATAGAAATAATTGAAAATTGAAGACAGTAATTTAAAATCTAGAAAATATTTCAGAATTGAAGAAAACAATCGAGAATTGAGAAGAATAATTGAAAAATGGTAAAAATAATGATACATTTTTTAAAATAATTGAAATTTGAGATAAATAATTGAAAATTCAGGAAATTAGTTACAAAATATCGAAAGTAATTGAAAATTTAAAAAAAAATAATTTACAATTCTAAAATTTATTAACAATTTTTTTAATTAATTGAAATAAATAATTAAAGGTTTAGTAAATCAGTTAAAAAATAATTGAAAAATTCATAATTTGGAGAAAAATATTGAAAAATTAAAGAAATCAATTTAAAAATGATAGAAATATTTGAAAAAGAATACAAATGACTGTAATTTGAGATAAATAAATAAAAAATGTAGAAAGTGTATGAAAAAATACTTTTCAAAACTAAAAATTGGAGAAAATATTTTCAAACTTATAGAAATAATTGAAAGTTTAAGAAAATAAATAAAATTTATGAAAAATAAGTTATAAATTTACAAAACTTTGCTAAAATTTAATAAAATAACTGAAAAATGATAAACAAAATGAAAAAATAATAAACAAAAATTAGAATGTAAAAAAAAATAATAGCAAGTTTTGGAAATTAATTGAAAAATAATAAAAATATTTAATAAATTGAAAAAAATATTTTATTTTGAATAAAATATTTGAAATTTGATGAAAATAATTGACAGTTTGTGAAATTAGTCAAATGATAATACAAATAAGTATGAATGGTAAGAAAAAATTAAGAAATAATGATAAACATAATTGTAAATTGAAGAAAAGAATTGGAATCTGAGTTGAAGGATTGAAAATTCAGAAAGTTCATTGGAAAATAATTTTATAAATGACAAATTGGAGAAAATAATTGAAAAATGATAGAAATAATTGAAGATTGAAAAAATAATAAAAATTGAGAAAAGATTGAAAATAATTGAAAATTGACTTTAAATATACTTTTGTGAAAAAAGGGGGTTTTAGGGTAAAGTTTTCTAAATAGGGGACTTTTAGGGACCAATGGCAAAATAGGGGACATTTAGGAGAAATAGGGGATGGTTTGTGAAGCCTGCAAACTTTCTCGAAATAATCAAGTAAAATAAAGAAAAAAGAATAATAATAATAATAACACAACCCCACAAAAAACTTTTTTTTGTGCGAAACACTATGCCAGTGTATTTCTACGTAGAGTTGAAAAATTCTCGGTAATTGAAAATCCGGTTACATTCTCGAGAATATAACCGAGAATATTCTCCTTCCGGAGAATTTATAAGAATTTTCTATTCTCATAAATTAAAAAAAAATGGATAAATATAAAAATAATTATCATTATAAATTAACTATAAGTCAATGAAGTGTAAAACTTATTATTAAATATAACAATTATGTACAATTTTAAAATAAATTGGAATTTTGTTTTCAATTGCCAATTATTTTCGTCACTTTGTAATTTTTATTGTTTAATTGTCAAATATTTTTAAAAATTTTAATTTAATTCTTAAATTTTGAATTTATTTCCTCAATTTTTTATTATTTTCTTCAATTTCAATTTTTTTTTTTCGATTTCCAAACCAGTTGTTAAATGTGCACTTATTTCCAACAATTATTCATAATTATTCCTATTTTTTTAATTTTTCAATTTGCAATTATTTTCTGTAATTTAATATTTAATGTTTAATTATTACAATTATTTTTTCAATTGTCTATTAATCGAGACATTTTTTGGATTTTTTTTTTTCAATTGACAATTTGTATTGTCATTCTTCACATATTTTCTTCAATTTTTTAATTATTCTCGTCATTTTTCAACTATTTCCATCAATCAATCCATCATTTGATACAATTTTTCCAATTTTCAATTATTATCTTGAAATTTTACAATTATTCTTGAATTTTAAAATTATTTCGTTCGGTTGGTGTATTAAACTTGCTTTTTTTATTTTCTTTTCAATTGTCAAATATTTTCGTCATTTTGTAATTTTTTTTTTCAATTAGAAATTATTTTTTCAAATTTCAAATTTATTCTTAAATTTTAAATTTTTTTCTTCAATTTTCTACGTAGAGTTGAAAAATTCTCGGTAATTGAAAATCCGGTTACATTCTCGAGAATATAACCGAGAATATTCTCCTTCCGGAGAATTTATAAGAATTTTCTATTCTCATAAATTAAAAAAAAATGGATAAATATAAAAATAATTATCATTATAAATTAACTATAAGTCATTGAAGTATAATACTTATTATTAAATATAACAATTATGTACAATTTTAAAATGAAAGAAAGTAAATTCAATTTGAGAAAAATACTTCAATATCTTGAAAATAAATTGAAAAAAATTCGGGTAATGAAAAATTGGTGAAAATAATTGAAAATGGAAAAAATATAATTCAAATTGAGATAAATAATTAAAATTTTAGAAAATTAATTCAGAAATTATGTTGAAACTGATTAAAAATTTAAGAAAATTATGAAGAAATAATATAAATAATTTAAAATTGAAGAAAATTATTACAATTTAAAAAGATAATTGAAAAAATTGCATAATATATTTTTAATATGTCAAGGAAATTTAAAGAAAATTTCAGAAAAGTACTTAAAACTTTTAGAAGTTAATTACAAAAAAAAAAAAAAAATAATTAAAAATTACACTGCAAAAACTGCTGTCTTCTAATTGTCTTATTTTAAGACATTTTGATGTCTTTTTTTGTATCTAAGACGCAAAAAATGTCTCATTTTAAGACATTAATTGCGTCTTAGACACCAAAATGTCTTAAATTAAGACACTTAGAAGACAGTAGTTTTTGCAGTGTAGAGAAAATAAATGAAAAAAGATAAACATAATTTAAAATTGATAAAAAGAATTTTTAATTTAAGATCAATAATTGCAAAACATACAGAATGCAGTGGCGTAACAATAGGGGATGTTGGGGAACCGAAACATCAGGGCCCCCCAAAAATGAAACAGATTAAGTTTTTTTTTTTTTTTTAGTATTGAATATCGCTTTAGATTCCGAGAGGCCCCAAATTTTTTTTTCCCATCAGGGCCCCGAGTTTTCTAGTTACGCTACTGACAGAATGTGAGTACATAAAATATAAGAAAATCGTAGATATAATTGAAAAATAAATAGAAAAATGAAAATTTCAGATAAATAATTAAAAACTTTTTGGAAATTATGAAAAAGAACGTAAGTAATTGAAAATAATAAACAAAGAACATAAATAATTGAAAATGATTAAAAATTAAAGAAAATAGTGGGAAATTTGAGAAAAACATTTTTAAATTTTAGAAAATAATTTTAAAAAATAAGAATAATTAAAATTTGTGAAAAATAATTGGAAAATGATTTTAAAATTTCAAACTTGAAGACAATAATTAAAATATGATGAAAACAAGGATAAGTTCAAAAAAATTTTTGTTATTTTTCAACTGTAAATTATTAACTGTTTTTTTAAAATTTCAATTCTTAATCTTCAATTTAGTTATTTAATTTTATTTTTTTAATTTTCAATTATTTTCTACAATTTTCAATTACATTCTACCTTTTTTAATTACTTTATTCAAAATTAAATAATTCTCGCATTTTCTCAATTATCAAATATTTTCTTGAAATTTTAATACAATTCTTCAACTTCCAAATGATTTCTTTAATTTTCATTTATTTTTTACATTTGTTTCTATTATTTGCATTAGTTTTCAATTGACAATTTATTTTTCTCCTTCAATTTTATGATTATTCATCAAGAAAAAATTTTTTTTTTTGAATGCCGAGTATTCTCATCATTTAAAAATTTTTTTTTTCAATTGTTAAATAGTTTTTTTTTAATAGTTAATTATTTTCGTCAAAATTTAATAATTTTCATCATATTGTAATTTTTCTTTTGATTATCAATTATTTTCTTGAAATTTACATTTAACTCTTTAATTTTGAAATTGTTTCCTCAATTTTTAATTATTTTCTTCAATTCTCCAAAATTTTCTTTAAATTTCAATTATTTTATTCAATTTTTAGTTAATTCCATAATATTCAATAATTCGTTTTTTTCAATTTCGTTCTTTTTTTCAATTAATTGTTTCACTCATAAAAATTGTTTTAAAATTTCAATTCAATTGTTCAATTTTAATTTTAAATTAATTAATTAATTTAATTTAATTTTAAATACAATAGTTCAATTATTTTCTTTAATTTTTATTTCCATTCTTCAGTTTTCAATTGTTTTCTTCTATATTAATTAATACTCGGTTTGTTTCAATTACTTTTTTCAATTTTTAATTATATTCTTTAAATTATAATGCCATTGTTTAATTTTTAATTGCTTTCTGCAATTTTCAATTATTTTTTTCAATTTTAATAATTTTTTTCGATTTTTAATTCAGTTGTTAAATGTTTAATTATTCCCAACAATTATTCCTATTGTTTTCCTAATTTTTCAATTTGTTCTTGTTTAATTTTTTCAATCACTTTTTTCTGTTGTCTATTAATCTAGTCATTTTTTGAATTTTGTTTTCAATTGACAATTATTTTCGACATTTTTCACACATTTTCTTCAATTTTTCAATTTTTTAATTATTCTTGTCTTTTTTCAACTATTTTCTTCAATTATTAATTATTTTCCGCAATTTTCAATTATTTGATACATTTTATTCCAATTTTCAATTATTATCTTGAAATTTTACAATTATTCTTGAATTTTAAAATTATTTCGTTCGGTTAGTGTATTAAACTTGCCTTTTTTGGACTTTCTTCTTAATTGTCAAATATTTTCGTCATTTTGTATTTTTTTTCAATTAGAAATTATTTTTTCAAATTTCAAATTTATTCTTAAATTTAAAAATTTTTTCCTCAATTTTTTTTTATTTTTTTCAATTTTCAATCCAGTTTAATTTGCAAATATTAACAGTTATTCTTATTATAATTTTGCAAGTATTATGTTAAAATTTAACATTTATTGTTTAATTTTTTAAACTATTTTTTTCAATTATTATTAAGTTTCTTTGATTTTAAATACAATTGTTTAATTTTTTTCTTTAATTTTTAATTCTATGCTTTAATTTTTATTTCCATTCGTAAGTTTTCAATTGTTTTTTCTACATTCATTAATTGTCGGCTTTTTTTAATTAATTTTATTTTCAATTTTTAAGTATATTTCATAAATTTCAATTCAATTTTTTATTATTTTCTTCAATTTCAATTATTTTTTTTCGATTTCCAATCTAGTTGTTAAATGTGCACTTATTTCCAACAATTATTCATAATTATTCCTATTTTTTTAATTTTTCAATTTGCAATTATTTTCTTTAATTTCACATTTCTTGTTTAATTATTTTTAAATTATTTTTTTCAATTGTCTATTAATCGAGTCATTTTTCCGATTTTTTTTCAATTGGCAATTATTTTTGTCATTCTTTACACATTTTCTTCAATTTTTTAATTATTCTCGTCATTTTTCAACTGTTTCTTTCAATTATTAATTATTTTCCGCAACTTTCAATTATTTCCTACAATTTTTTGAATTTTTAATTATTATCTTAAAATTGTATAATTATTCTTTGATTTTTAAAATTATTATTTCCTCAATTTTTTATTATATTTTTTTTAATTTCAATTATTTTTTTCGATTTTCAATCCAGTTGTTTAATTTGCAATTATTTCCAACTGTCCATTCCTATAATTTTTCAACTATTTTGTTTAAATTTAATATATTTATTGTTTATTTTCTTAAATTAAATTCAAATCATTACTAATAAGAATGACACTAGAGATTCTATTTTCATACATTGATAGGAAAATTAGACTATTTGGTAAATAAATAGAAAACTTAAATTCTTATACATTCTCGATTAGAATTTTTGAGATAATCTCACAAAAAAGTTTATAAACAAGAGTAAAAAAACTCCAGGTATAAAACAACTAAAAAAAAGTAAACTAAACACTTTAATAAATTACAAAAATACCTGCTTGCTTCAAAATAGCGTGAGTTTTAGAAAGAAAACCTAAAATTTGATATTCAATGCCAAATGTGACAGTTTAGTCCGCCATGATTCTTTATAATCACGTGACTCGCGTAACTCTGATTTTTTCTGCGCATGCGTACTTCTCATGATTAGTCCCGCGCTTATTTAATATTATGTTTTAAAAATATAGAAAAAATGATTCTTAAATGTACAAATTATTATAATTATTATTATTATATACGCAATAATTAATATAATTAATTTGTAAAAACACTGATTTTCTATGCAAAAGCAGTAACAACTTGATATTTAATTTCTACATCTAAATATACGTATGCCGAGAGATTTTCCGTATCGTACGTATTTTGCTTAGAAGTTTTACAGCAAGTAGGTAATTTACCCAAAAACATACGATGTAATTACACTAATTTTTTAAATTCTAGAACTCATTTTTATAAATTAAATCAAAGTGGTTAGAAAGCTAAATTTTTGAGGATCAATTTTAAAACAAATTATACACGTTTGTGAGGTAGAAGTATATTACTGAAATTTAAAATTCAAAAAATTATTGTTACAAAGCATCATTTTCAGAATTATTCATTAAATTCTTTAACAATAATCTGATAAACATGAAACTTTAAAGAAATGATCTTTACCTTAATATGCTTCATTAATAGAAACAATTGTGTTTAATATTTATTTTTCGCCAAGTTATTAACGATTGTCAATTTACCCGATTAGGCATTTTATCCTACTCTCCTCTAGACTTAATTTTGAAGAAATCCATTAAAAGTAGAGCTCATTATTTTAAGTAGAAGCAAAGTTATGGCCATCAGAAAATTACTTTTGTTCTTTTTACTTCTATAACATAATTTATTTAAAGTTTGTTTGTGTGAGACAATGTTAGTTGAAAAATAGTCATTAAATTAATAAAATTAGAAAATAAGACATTTATTATTTTTATTATTCTTATGAACAAAAAACTTAAAAAAAAACTTTACCAGCCTTTTAACATTTTTTTTTTACGCGTTTTAGTTATTGCAAAGAATTCAGCACCTAGGAACCTTTTATTAAAGTTAATTTAAATAATTTAAACCTATAATAATCTTGTTATTGGCTATTTTCTTAAAAATATGATAATTTCTATTTTCAAAATATAGAAAAAATGAATTTTTTCAGAAAGGACCCAAGCAATTTTTTTCTTTTTGATCTCAAAATTTTTAGAAGACATCCCAGAAAACAAATCAAAAATAAATTTTTATACGCAAGCATCTTTGGATTAAACCTCATTTAGATCCACTGTGTAATATAAAAAAATGCTCAATAGGGTGGTTAAAAAAAAATTTAGAATATTGTTTAAAGATACTTGGAAATCGACTACAAATAAAAAAAATTTTACCCCTACTCTTTTTTTTGATCTGATTTACGTCGATTTTTTTATACATTTCTTTGATTAACAAAATACGAGGCTCGCTACATTTTTAAATTAATTTTTAATTGTTTAAACAATTTTAATTTGTTTAGGAAATTTTTTTCATATTTTCTGTTTTAATGAAATACCTTAATTGTTTAAACAAATAAACAAAATATTAAGTGAACAATTTTTCTGTCAATTGTTACTAAAGGATCAACAGCTATTAAAAAAATTATTTAATTCAAAAATATAAAAAAAATAAATTGTTTAAACAATTGAATATATATTGCGAATTATGAATAAATAACTACTTTATAGTTCTTTAAAAATTACAAAAAACCACATGATTCTAGCTGAATTTAATGAAAAGTTGATTTTAAACAATTTTAATTGTTTAAACAATTAATTAAATTAAATAAATTACATGGTTTTTCATTTGATATTTAAAAAGTTGTAAGCTTTTAAGATATTTAATTAATACTCTCTAAATTTATTGGAGTGAGTTTTCACTCCACTAAGAGTGGAAATTGAGCCACTCAAGTCAGAGTGAAAGACCCACTCTAAAAGAGTGAGATCTCACTCTTAAAGAGTGAACTTTCACTCCAATTTGAGTGAAAATTCGCTCCAAAATTAGAGTGCGAGTTCACTTTTTGCTTGGAGTGAAAAATTCACTCTATAAGAGTGAGAACTCACTCTTTTAGAGTGGGTTTCTCACTCTTGATTGGAGTGGCTCAATTTCCACTCTTAGTGGAGTGAGAACTCACTCCAAGAAATTTAGAGAGTACAGAAAATATGAAAAAAATTGTTTAAAAAAATTAAAATTGTTTAAACAATTAAAAATTAATTGAAAAGTATAAAGAGTCTTATATTTTGTCAAGTAAACAAATTTCTTTAAAAATGCTAAGTAAGAAAAAACATTTTATTGGTTTTAGTTTATTTTAGTTTTAATACATTAGTTTAATGTCTCAGATAAAAACATTTTTTGCGGGCTTTCTAAATCTGAATTGTGATTTTCTACTAATAAATTGGAGAAAAATCGGTTACTATTAAATAGTTAAAACTTCCACTATTATTATAATATGTTATTATTATAATAAAATTCTTTCAAGCGGTTAATGGAACTTAATTAACTTAATTTAGACAAAATTCGCAAATTTCATTTTTTTATTATTAAAACCTAAAAAAAAAAACCTATTTTTGATTAAATTTACAAATTAGATTCTAAATGGTTATTAGCATGGAAAGGGCAGTTGTCGGGATGATTTAAAAAAGTGCTGAAAAAAGTCAGTGACTTGAGAAAATTGGAAAGAAGACTGTGGAATGACCGCCCTTTGAGGTGCAAGTAAAACATTGTAGAAAGGGTTGAGGAGTTAATGTTTCTGAACCTTTTGAGACTAAAACCTTTTTATTTTGTCTTTTTTCAGCTAAATTCCGACGGTTATGGGTCTCACACGTCGCCGGCACACGCCAGACAACCCCTAGTACCACAAAATGCGAATAATCAACCCCTTTGTTTTACGCCTACGCACACACTTCCCACATCTGGCACATTGCCAAAGAATGCCAAGTGAGTACTATCTTAAAAACCTTTAACCAAAGACAACACTAGTTTTACATTATTTAACAACAATCCTACTCGATGTCTATACGTGAAAGGCCTACCACACCAAGTACGGTTCGATCTGCTTGCTAACAACTGACACGTGAGAAAACCTGATCGATTTCGTTAATAAAATGTATTGACACGATTCATGCAATATTTATCAGGAGAAAGGTTCTTTCTTTCAATCTTATTTCAGGAAATGCACTGATTTAGTGCGTTTTGATTTGAAAAGTGGTTTTAGGTATTTACAAATTTTTTATCTTGTTCACAGTTAAAAATTTTGTGTATTTGTGTAGAAAAAACAGTCCTTGTTAAATGATCGGTAAATTTTGAAAACGATCCGCCAATTTTTAAGAAACTCTGGGAAGATAGATAAATTCTAAAAACTTCAATTTCAATCTTGTACACTTTAATAATAATATGAAAAATTGAATTTAAAATTATCAGAATTTAAACTAAAAAAATTTTGATAGAAAGTCGAAAACTATATTAAACTTAATTAATTTCAAGCCATTATTATTTATATAAATTACAAACGTCAATTAACTCAAACTTTAATTTTTTCGAAATTAAAAGTTTCAATTGATCAAAGTTGCAATTATTATATGTATATAGCAAAATATTAATTAACAGTGACAATGCCGTAACTAGAGTGGTGCCGTCGGTACCGTGGCACCGGGCGCAGTCCTCGGGGGGCGCAAACATGGAGAGACGCAACATTTTTTTTGAAACCAAAAAAATTAGATTACTTTTTTTAGACAGTTCGAAGTTGATTATTATAAATGTTACTAATTGTAAGTACTTCATTAGACAAAAAGTGTTTATTTACTGTATTTAAAAGATCATTTTAATCAAACTTTTAAAATCAAGAAATATAAAAATTATTAATAGAAAGGAAATAATTCGTTCATCTAGTAAAATTTAGTTTTTAAGTAAAAATTCCATCAATTAATTTATTTGAAAAAATGAAAGAAAACATTTGAAACTTGCAGAAATTGAATTTACAATTTAGGGGAAAAATTAAAAAATAATTAAAATAATTAAAATTGAAAGATAATTTTTAAATAATGATAAAAATAGATGAAAATTGTAGCAAATAATTAAAATCATAATAGTAAATAATTGTTTAAAATTGAAGAAATTTTTAAATAATTTAAAATTTATTATTCTCAAAGCAAGGATTAATTAAATTTTTAATCAATGAAATTTCAAATTAATCCACGTTCGATGAATTATAGTATACCTATAATTGTAATTGTAGTCTTATTATCTCAGATATATTCTGTAATTTTTGCAACTATTATTTACAAATTTTTATTATTTTCTTCAATTAACAATTATTTCTATGAATTATTTTTTTATTTAATTTATTTTTCAATTAATTTTTGTCTTTTTAAATTATTTTTTGATTTATTTTCGAAACTTTTTTATTATTTATATCAAATTCTAGTTACTTTTTCAATTTACAATTATTTTATTTTATTATTTATAACTATATGTTGTAATTTTTTCAATTATTTTTAAAAAACTAAAATTATTGTCTTCAATTTTTCATTATTTTTATTACTTTGCAAATATTTTCTCGGATTTTTTATTACTTGCATTATTCTGCAATTATTTTTTTAGATTTTAAAATATTTTTCCCAAATTTTAATAATATTCTTTAATTTTGAATGATTATTTTTATCATTTTGCAATCTATTTCTTCAAATTTTAGTTATTCTCAAATTTCATTTCTAAATTCTTCACCTTTTAATTAGATATATTAATTATTTTTTAATAAATTTCCTAAATTTTTACTTAGTATCTCAAATTTAAGTTATTGCATCCACTTTTTCATGTTGTAATCGAATAAAATTTTAATTAATTAATCTAAATCAATTAATCAACTTAAGTCACGATCACAATTTGGAAGCGACGCAGAATAAGGTTAACGACCAAATAGGAAGCTTAACCTAAAATTACACCAGCAAGTTGACAACCAAATAGGAAGCTCAACTTCAATAAACAAAAAAAAAAAAATAATTTAAAGAAAAGTAACCCAAATTTATTAATCTTCCACGACTAATTCCGCTAGCTTAGCCCCAATCTGGATGATAGTAGAGGGGATGGTTCTGTAATGCACTTTATTTGAAAAGATTATAATAATTTAAATAAATCTACGTAATTAAATAAACAATATTTTATTCAGAAAAAGAATGTAAATTTGATACGAATGACAAATTTTGAGGTTAGGAAACTTTTTTTATAAAGTTAACAATTGATTAAATAATCAACTACATTTTTAACAATTTGGAAAATAAAGTTAAGTTAGGATAAATCAGGTTAAGTTAGGTTAAGTTAGGTTAAGTTAAGTTAAATTAAGCCAAATTAATATATTAAAAAAAAATAAATAAAAAAAAAATAAATATAATCCTAAACTAAGAATTAGTTAGGAATAACAATTCCAAGACTTGGTCCAATCTAAATCAAATTTAATCCATAAGCAAATTAAAGCAATTTTTCGATAATAACTAATGTGACATTTTTTTAAATAAATAAAGGATGAGTTTTGGAACAAGGAAAAGGAAAACAAAATTGTAATTTCAAGTTAATTTTGAAAAAGGTTAAGTTTAATTCGTACAAATGAAAATTAATAAATCAACTTTAGAATCTTTAAGAAACAAAATAAAATAATAAAATACGAATTTTATTCAAGGGAAATGATAGAAATCTTACCAAACGAAAAAAATCCAAACTTCGAAATTAAAATAAATATTTTAAATTGTTGAAATTTTCCAATTTTTTTCTTTAAAATTTTTGTCCAGAAATTAATTAATCCTTGAAATCGTCCAATTTAGAGACAGAGAGAATAAATATAATCCTTAAATTAGGTGAAATCCAAATAATTCCGAAAAGATTCCGTCCAATCTCAATGAATGATTAAGAAAAAGTGAAAAATTGACGTTAGTTTTTTTCCTTGGTTACCAACGTAACCATGGAGAAATAATTGTTCCAAAGCTCATAAAAAAAAAGAAAGCTACGCTAAAAAATTAATTTAGATCACTAAATTGACATAAATGAAGTTGGCTACATTCTGTTGTTTCTTAATTCTATTGGTCGAAAGAAAAGAAAAGAAAATTTGAATCTTCAAGGAATCTTCATAAAATTGAATAAATCTTCTGAATTAATTACGATAATTAATTCGATCCAGTTGATCTTAGATTATTATTTTACTCTTCCCAACTCTTCCAATATCATTTCAATGGAGTGAACCAGCCATCTGAAATCCTAGTATCCCAAGAAAATGATAAAATATTATCTGAATTTCCTGGATCCAAGTGGATATAGTCCCGGTCACATAAATTGACAATTATATGGGCTTTGGCTACCCGCAGCAATAAGAGATCCAAATAAAATTTAGAATTAATAATAAAACCTTCCAAGGCATGAAAATTTTAAATGTAACTCCAGGTGACTAAGTCAAATCCTTTATACGTGGCAGGAAACGCAGCAAGAAAAAGGTTGGCATTTTAAATAAATTCAACAAAATAATCCTTGGGTTCGATCAGAAGATTTTTCAGATGAAGATCAATTACATAAATCCAGAAAATAAATCGATAAAATTCTTCAAATCAAAAATCCAATATTTTTGAGGTTAGGCGGCAAAATTCAAATTAGAATATTATATTAGAAAATCCAATAAATCCTCTTCAGAGACTTCAAAATTAACAAACAGGTTACATAATTTAGACAGCAATTTCCAACAGTTCATTTTTTTGGCGGTAAATTCAAAATTTTGGCAGGTTGAAATCCAGTTTAAATCATCAAATCCAAATTAAATTCAAAATTTCCAATAAAATCCAAATTCGTAATATTTTCCTCAATACATGCGTTGACTCGAAACAGGTTAACATAAATAGAAAGGGAATAATTAAAATTAAGTTCTAATAATAAATTAAATTTTGAACCAAGTCTTGGAATGTCGAACAATCATTGAGATCGGATTATTTTAATTAGAATAATTAAATTTGGAACAAAATTTTTATTTTAAACAAATTTAGCATTTAAATTAAATTAAAAAAAAAAAAATCGGAAATTGAATTTTTTTTTTTTAAATTAAGCAACTTGTGAATTGTAAAATTCTTCTAAATAAATTTTACAATGTCACAATGTTTTAATCATTCTTCAATTTTTTTTCTCAAATTTTAAATACTTGGTAAATTTTTAATTATTTTTTTTTTATATTCATTATTTTCACAATTTTTTTATTTTTTTGAATCTTTGTTGATTACTTCCGAGAATTTCAATAATATATCTGAAATTTTCATTTTCTTTAATAAATTTTCGATTATTTTTATAATGTTTTAATTATTTTCCTGAATTTAAAATTCTTAAAATCATTTTGTAATACTTTTACTTTATAAATATTCTGTATTTTTTAAAATTATTTTTCTATGATTGCAATTAATATCTACAAATTTCAACTATTTTTATCATTTTTCAAATTATTTTCTTCAATGATTCTCATTATTTTTCAATTTTTCCCCTAATTTTTAAATTCCAAATTACTACAAGTTTCAATTATTTCTTTTACTTTTTCAAATAAAACATTTTCAGTTTAAATTATTTCCTTCAATATCAAATTAGTTTCATTATGTATTAATTAACTTTCAAATTCTTTTGTCATTTTTCAATTATTTTTATACAATATATGAGTTTTGTATTTTGTATTTTTCAAGTATTTCAATTATGTTCTTGGATTTTGAATCACTTTCTTTTACATCAAATAAATTTTGTAATTTTCTCAATTTGTGTTCTTAAATTTCCATAATTAACTTTAGTTTCCAATTATTTTTATCATTTTTAAGTAGTCTTGCTTATTTCAAATACATTCTGTAATTTTTACAATTACTTTTTCACAAATTTTTATTAAATTCTTCGATTTTCAATTATTTTTATCATTTTTAAATTAGTTTTTGTTATTTTCAATTATTGTTTAATAAATTCTCTAACTTTTTTTTATTATTTATCTCTAATCTCAATTATTTTTATTCTTATGCAATAATTTTCTTTTTTTATTTATAACTATATGTTGTAATTTTTTCAATTATTTTTAACAAACGAAAATTATTGTTTTCAATATTTTATTATTTTTATTATTTTCCAAATATTTTTTGGAGTTTTTGTTACTTTCATTATTCGTCAATTAATTTCCTAGATATTAAAATATTTTTCTTAAATTTTAAAAATTTTCTCCAATTTTCAATTATTATTGTTATCATTTGCAATCAATTTCTTCAAATTTTAGTTATTCTCAAATTTCATTCTTCAATTGAATTCCTAAATTTTCGATTATTTATTTGACTTTTTAATTAGTTTTTAGAACTTGAATTTTCTTTTATCTTTTTGCATTTATTTTGTCCACTTAATATTAGATATATTAATTTTTTTTTTAATTTATATCCTAAATTTTCATTTATTATGTCAAATCTAAGTTATAGTATACACTTTTCAATGTTTTAATCATTTTTCAATTATTTTTCTCAAATTTCAATCAAGTTCGTCAATTTTTATTTATTTATTTTTTTTAATTTGTAATGATTTATTTTCACAAATTTTATATTATTTTGATTATTTCATTATTAATTCCGAAAATTTACTCGAAATGAAATAAATTGTCAACTTTTGTGTTAAAATAATTGCGATAATTAAGAGACTCTTTAATTTAATATTGTTTTTTTTCTCTTTTCCCCCTCCCTCCACCAGTCAACATTAAGTGTGCAGATGGCAAAAATTTACAAGTCTCTGTCCCTGATTAAACATATTTTTTAACTTCTATTCTTCTATGAAATATAGGGGGGGGGGGGGTGCAAAAATATTTATCTCGCACCGGGCGCAAAAAACCTAAGTTACGGCTCTGAACAGTAACATTAATGAGAAACATTACATCGCTGTTCGTCATTTAAATATATAAATTTTTAGAAATGCAAATAATGAAAATTACGAGAATAATTACAAAATGGAAAGGAATTGTTATGAAAAATGACGAAAATAATTGACAATTAGAAACAAAATTCAAAGAATGGCAAGATAAATACACAATTGTTTAAAATAAACTAAAAAATTAAACAATTAACATTCAATTTAAACTAAAAAATAGAAAAATCAAGAAAATTATAGGAATAATTGCTGAAACCAATTGCAAATTGAACAACTGCATTGAAAATCAAAACAAAAAAAATTGAAATTGAAGAATATAATTGAAAACTATAGAAAATAAGAAAAATTTGGAGAAAATAATATAAACTTGAATGAATAAATTCATAATTTAAAAATTAAACTGAAATTAAAAAAAAATTAATAATAATGGAGAAAAATTACAAAACGTGAAAATAATGCACAATTGAAAACAAATTTCGAAAAATGGCTAGATTAATACACAAAAAAAAAAAATGAAAAACTCAAAGAATCATTATAAAACTTCAAGAGACTAATTGCAAATTGAAAAAATTATAGGAAATAATTTCAAATTGCAAAAAATAGTTAATAATTAAAAAAAATTAGAGCTGTGCAGAAACTCGAATTTTGCATGGGATCGAAATTCGAACCGAACCGAGCCCATGTAAATTCTCATGGAGAGGATCGAATTTTACAATTTTGCACAGCTCTAAAAGAAATCATTGAGAAATGAGAATAATTAACAAATTTAAGAAAATATCTACAAAATGACCAGAATAATTGACTACTAAATAAAAATTGATAAAATATAACAAAAACTTTAAATTTAAAGAAAATAATAAAAAATTGATAAAATAATTGAAAATTGAAAATTTAAATTCAAATTTAAAGAATATAATTAAAAATTGAAAAAAGTATTTGTAAAAAGCCGAATGTTATTAAATATAGAAGAAAACAATTAAAAACTGAAAAATGGAATTGAAATTTGAAGAAAATAAAAATTTGAAATTAACTAATCTTATTGATAACGAAGATAAATAAATGGCGAAAGGCAAGGATTTTAAAATATTAAAGAAAATAATTGACAATTGAAAAAAAATAAATAAAACTGACTAGAATAATGCACAACTGAAAAAAATAATTGAAAACGTTGAAAAATAATTCTAAAATTTTAAGAGAATAAAAAAAATTTTTTAATATTGTAAAAAACAACTAAAAATTAAAGAAAATAATGAATAAATGAAAAAAAAAATTGAAAAATAACAAGAATAATAGCAAAATTGAAGATAATTTTTGGAAAATGACGAATTTTTAGAGAATAAATAAAAATTTTAAATATTGTAAGAAATGACTAAACTTAGTGAGAATTATGTCCATTTCATAGACATTTCGCTTCCAAGTAAGCAAAATAATTTGCTTCCTCATAGAGGAAAAATATTATAAAATTTAATTCAGAAAATTATTAATAAATGAAGAATTTTAAATGCAAAAAAATGTAAAAACATGAATTATTTTACGAATTCTTCATCAATTATAAAAGTTATAAAGGTCAATCGATTCGTTTTAAGATAAGGAATATGGTTTTAGTATTTATTAAGTTGTATTTTTAGAATGAAAAAAATTTTTGTCAAAAAACGATTTTTTCGATGAAAAAAGGTGCTCAAAAAAATTTGATTGAGTATTTTCAAAAATCCTTGTATCCAAATTTAAATATTCATGAGCCCAATAAGTCATACAAATTTTATTGGAATCCGTTGAAGCGTTCTTGAGATATTTTGTACACAAAAAACGCTACACACACTCATGCATCTGGACATTTGCTTAGGAATGGAAATTTACGCTTTTTAGATGAAAATGAGTCGATTTAGACTATTTTTGGAAAATAAAAAAATCTTAACGATCACAAAGCTTCCTCTATGAGGAAGCAAAATTAAAAAAAATAATTAATCAATGAAAAAAAGATAATTGAAAAATAACAAGAATAATAGCAAAATTGGAGATAATTTCTGAAAAATGACGAAAATGATTGACAATTGAAAACAAAATTCGAAAAAGTGCTTGATTAATACACAGCTGGAAAAAATAAATTAAAAAATAAAACTATAAATATTTAATTTAAAAAACAATTGAAAATTGAAAAATTAAGAAAATTATAGAAATAATTGTTGGAAATAATTGCTAATTAAACAACTGGATTGAAAAAAATTGAATCGAACAAAATAATTGAAATTGAGGAAAAAATTTAAAATTGAAGAATAGAATTGAAAATTTTAATTATAATTAAGAACTGAAGAGAATAATTGTAATTTGAAAACGGTAGAAAATTATAGAAAAAATTGTCGACTTTTTTAGGCACTAATTTATATCACTTTCTTGAAATATTTAATTATTTTTTCTTGCAATTTTTTCTTTTTCAAACAATTTTTTTGGTATGTTATGTTCTATATGGCTTTTCCTTATTTTTAAAATATCACTTAGGTAACTTTCATTTCATTTTAAAGTTTTTTTCTTTTTTTTTTCGTTTAATAATACTTTTTTATTTTTTAGATTTTTTTTAATTTTATTCTTTTTACAAAAATTACTTTAGTTAATTTTATATAGTTTTATTTCAACAATATTTAGAAAAATTTATTTACTTTTTTTTAGTTTTATGATTTTTAAAATATTTATTCGATTTTTTGTCATTTGTCATAACTTATTAATTTTTATAATTTGTAGACTTTTCTTCTTATACTTAAATTTTCGTAAATTTGATCCTATAATAAATTTTCTCATTTAAACATTTTAAAAATAATTGAAGTATCATGAAAAAAATTAAATATGTTAAAAAATAATTAAAATATGATGAAAATAATTAAAATTTTAGATAAATAATTGAAAATTTGAAAAATTATGCAAAGAGAGTGAAAATAATTAGTACATAATTGGAGAAAAAAAATAGAAAAATTACAGAATTTATTTTTAAGCAAAAGAAAATAATTAAAAAATCGTTCAAAAACGTAAAATTTGAAGACATCTATATTTGAGATAATAACTGAAAATTTAGGAAATTAATTGAAAAATAATTATTTTAAATAATTAAAATAATTAAAAGGCGAAGAAAATAATTGCAAAATAATTAATGATAAAAAGAAATGACTATTGAACAAAATAATTGAGAACTGAGATATATATTTGAAACTTCAGGATATTAATTCAGAAATAATGAAAATGATTAAAAATTGAAGATAATAATTGCAAAATGAAAACAATAGTGATGAATTAAAAAAATTAATTTCATTCTGCAATAAATAATATGAAATTGAGCAATAAATAATAAAATTGTTTTATTGTCTAAGAGAAAATAATCAAAATTTTTATTTAATTATAGAGGACGTAAAAAAGTTTCTTAATAATCAAAATTAAAAAAGTGATTGAAGGTTTTTTTAAAATTATTGAAATTTGCGGAAGGTAGATTTACGATTTAGGGAAAAAAGTAAAAAACAATGAAAATAATTTAAAATTGCAGAAAGTAATTGGAAAATGATAAAAATAGTTGAAAAATGTAGTTTAAGTACATGAAATCATAAGAGAAAAGAATTATTAAAAATATCAGAAATTTTTAAATCACTTCAAATTTAATATATTTGAATCGTGGATTAATTAAACTTTTAATTAATGCAAATTCAAACTATCAGAAATTTAAAGAAATTAAAATTGCTAGGTACCTATAAATTAAAAATTTAAGTACATTTTGAAAAGGTAAAATATGATGTAAAAATTTAAAACAAAAAACATCTCGTGGCAAACTTTAGGTGTGGACAGAATAAAAGAATTAATGAATGAAAGAAATTTGTAAATTATTATATTATAATTATTATTTTTAATAAGAAGCTTGTAATTTTAAATAAATAAAGAAAACTATCTCAATTTCGAATAAAATAAGTCCAGGATAATGTCGTTTTGTCAATTTTTAAAATAAATATTGTGAAAAAAGTGTAATTTGAAGTATATCTTTTAAATTTCAAATAACTTTGGAAATTATAGAAAATTTTTAATGTTCTTGGTGTAATTTAAAAGATAATTTTCTATAGAATTTAAAAAATTTATCACTATTATTAAAAAACAATTTTCTTACATTTTAATTGAAGCTAAATTGAGAATAAAAAATTTGAAAAAATTGAATGTCATTTGACCGATTTGAATAAATAACATAAATTAAATAGATCAACATTTTAAAAGATTTTACCAAAAATGTTGGAAAAATTAATTTATTACAATATTAAAAAATATTTTACACTAATTAAATTTTTTTTTTATTTTTATAATATTTTTTTCTTAATTTAGCTTCAGGCAAAATGTTAGAAAAAAAGTAGTGCGACAATAGTGATAAATTTTTTTAAATTCTATAGAAAATTATCTTTTAAATTACACCAAGAGCTGGCTTTTAAAAAATCTCTATCATTTCAAAAGTTCTTTGAAAATAAAAAAACACTGTAATTTACACTTTTTCACAACATATATTTTAAAAATTGACAAAACGACTTTATCCTGGGCTCATTTTATTCAGAATTTAGCTAGTTTTCAACCAATTATATAGAAAAAAAATTTATTTTTTAATTTAAAATCTGGAGGTTGCCCTCAAGATTTTTTTAAAACGTACAGTCCTGACTCAAGAGTGGTCTTAATTTATTTAAGGTAAATTCAGAGAATTACTGATCAGGAAATGAGACGTTGAAACGTATGAAGACGATATTTGGTAGAAAAAGTAGATTTCAGAAAGATACAAATTTTGTAAAAAAATATTTTCTGAAACAAATAACCTTGAGGTCCATATCATTTTGGCACAAAATTTTTCATCACAATTGTTTTATTGTACTCCTACTAAAATCAAAGATTTTTATGTTTTATTTATTAAAAATTTGATATTAATACATTAAATTCGTATTAATAGACACAATTAATTCAGTAAATTCAATTATTAAAACTTCAAAATCTTTTGATTTTAGTAGGAATACAAAATAATATTTATCTTCGGAGTACCTACAAAGTATCTTTGTACCTACAATATAACAATTGTCAAGAAAAATTTTGTGTCAAAATGATGCGAACCCTAACCTTGCTGCATATGATTGGAAGATACAAAACAATACTTTCATTGATTATTTACGTACGGAATAAACACTAAATGAACAATAAATCGGTGAATTTTAAGGCACTAAGAAAGTTAATAAACAAAACTAGAGCCGTAACTTAGGTTTTTTGCGCCCGGTGCGAGATAAATATTTTTGCGCCCGCCCCCCCCCCCCCCCCCCTATATTTCATAGAAAAATAGAAGTTAAAAAATATGTTTAATCAGGGACAGAGACTTGTAAATTTTGGCCATCTGCACACTTAATGTTGACCGGTGGAGGGAGGGGGAGAAGAGAAATAAAACAATATTAAATTAAAGAGTCTCTTAATTATCGCAATTATTTTAACACAAAAGTTGACAATTTATTTCATTTCGAGTAAATTTTCGGAATTAATAATGAAATAATCAAAATAATATAAAATTTGTGAAAATAAATCATTACAAATTAAAAAAAATAAATAAATAAAAATTGACGAACTTGATTGAAATTTGAGAAAAATAATTGAAAAATGATTAAAACATTGAAAAGTGTATACTATAACTTAGATTTGACATAATAAATGAAAATTTAGGATATAAATTGAAGAAAAATTAATATATCTAATATTAAGTGGACAAAATAAATGCAAAAAGATAAAAGAAAATTCAAATTCAAAAAACTAATTAAAAAGTCAAATAAATAATTGAAAATTTAGTAATTCAATTGAAGAATGAAATTTGAGAATAACTAAAATTTGAAGAAATTGATTGCAAATGATAACAATAATAATTGAAAATTGGAGAAAATTTTTAAAATTTAAGAAAAATATTTTAATATCTAGGAAATTAATTGACGAATAATGAAAGTAACAAAAACTCCAAAAAAATATTTGCAAAATAATAAAAATAATAAAATATTGAAAACAATAATTTTCGTTTGTTAAAAATAATTGAAAAAATTACAACATATAGTTATAAATAAAAAAAGAAAATTATTCCATAATACTAAAAATAATTGAGATTAGAGATAAATAATAAAAAAAAGTTAGAGAATTTATTAAAAAATAATTGAAAATAACAAAAACTAATTTAAAAATGATTAAAATAATTGAAAATCGAAGAATTTAATAAAAATTTGTGAAAAAATAATTCTAAAAATTACAGAATGTATTTGAAATAAGCAAGACTACTTAAAAATGATAAAAATAATTGGAAACTAAAGTTAATTAGGGAAATTTAAGAACACAAATTGAGAAAATTACAAAATTTATTTGATGTAAAAGAAAATGATTCAAAATCCAAGAACATAATTGAAATACTTGAAAAATACAAAAAACAAAACTCATATATTTTGTAAAAATAATTGAAAAATGACAAAAGAATTTGAAAGTTAATTAATACATAATGAAACTAATTTGATATTGAAGGAAATAATTTAAACTGAAAATGTTTTATTTGAAAAAGTAAAAGAAATAATTGAAACTTGCAGAAATTTGGAATTTAAAAATTAGGGGAAAAATTGAAAAATAATGAGAATCATTGAAGAAAATAATTTGAAAAATGATAAAAATAGTTGAAATTTGTAGATATTAATTGCAATCATAGAAAAATAATTTTAAAAAATACAGAATATTTATAAAGTAAAAGTATTACAAAATAATTTTAAGAATTTTAAATTCAGGAAAATAATTAAAACATTATAAAAATAATCGAAAATTTATTAAAGAAAATGAAAATTTCAGATATATTATTGAAATTCTCGGAAGAAATCAACAAAGATTCAAAATAATAAAAAAATTGTGAAAATAATACATATAAAAAAAATAATTAAAAATTTACCAAGTATTTGAAACTTGAGAAAAAAAATTGAAGAATGATGAAAACATGAAAAAGTGGATGCAATAACTTAAATTTGAGATACTAAGTAAAAATTTAGGAAATTTATTGAAAAATAATTAATATATCTAATTAAAAGGTGAAGAATTTAGAAATGAAATTTGAGAATAACTAAAATTTGAAGAAATAGATTGCAAAATGATAAAAATAATCATTAAAAATTAAAGAATATTATTAAAATTTGGGAAAAATATTTTAAAATCTAAAAAAATAATTAAAGAATAATGAAAGTAATAAAAAATCCGAGAAAATATTTGCAAAGTAATAAAAATAATGAAAAATTGAAGACAATAATTTTAGTTTTTTAAAAATAATTGAAAAAATTACAAGATATAGTTATAAAGAAAAAAATAAAATAATTGTAAATTGAAAAAATAACTAGAATTTGAGATAAATAATAAAAAAATTTCGAAAAAAAATCAAAAAATAATTTAAAAAGACAAAAATTAATTGAAAAATGAATTAAATAAAAAAATAATTCATAGAAATAATTGTTAATTGAAGAAAATAATAAAAATTTGTAAATAATAGTTGCAAAAATTACAGAATATATCTGTGATAATAAGACTACAATTACAATTATTGGTATACTATAATTCATCGAACGTGAATTAATTTGAAATTTCATTGATTAAAAATTTAATTAATCCTCGCTTTGAGAATAATAAATTTAAAATTATTTAAAAATTTCTTCATTTTTTAACAATTATTTACTATTATGATTTTAATTATTTGCTACAATTTTCATCTATTTTTATCATTATTTAAAAATTTTTTTTCAATTCTAATTATTTTCATTGTTTTTTAATTTTTCCCCTAAATTCTAAATTCAATTTCTGCAAGTTTCAAATATTTTCTTTCATTTTTTCAAATAAATTAATTGATGGAATTTTTACTTAAAAACTAAATTTTACTAAATGAACGAATTATTTCCTTTCTATTAATAATTCTTATATTTATTGATTTTAAAAGTTTGATTAAAATGATCTTTTAAATACAGTAAATAAACACTTTTTGTGCAATGAAGTACTTACAATTAGTAACATTTTTAATAATCAACTTCGAACTGTCTAAAAAAAGTAATCTAATTTTTTTGGTTTCATAATTTTTTTTATAAAAAAAAAATATATAAAAAAAATTTTGCGTCTCTCCAAGTTTGCGCTCCCCGGGGACTGCGCTTGGTGCCACGGCACCGACGGCACCACCCTAGTTACGGCACTGAACAAAACGATCTCGTTTCCGAGGTTATGAATTAAGGATAAAAAGTACGATTGACATTTTTCATGTATAGTGTGAGGAGAAGACAAATAAACTGTGAAATTAATTAATTAATGCAACTAGTGCGCTGCGCCACTGGCGGCAGATTTTTGAAACATTTTACTAATGAAAACGGTCGGTAACTAATTCTCTTGCGATAAAGAGCAAATTTAGAGCATTTTGAATAAATATTCAAATTAATAAATAATAAACATGAATCATTTATTAAACTATATATGAATTGAAAAATAATGCAGTTTTCAAAACTCAGGTTTCGGTGTCAATTTTGATGCCTTTATCAAAGTTAAAAATCTAAAAATCAAACATTTTTTCGTACAAAAATACTTTTATCAAAGAATTTAATACAACTTTTTTCAACAAACAATATAAAATAATGTTTCATAAAAACATCGATAGAAACGTAAAACCTTTTTGATAGATTCAGAATTGAATACAAACAATATACAAGAAGCATTCATAAAAATTAAAAAATAAATATAATCTTTAAAAAGGTTTCTTGTAGGAGTAAATCAATCCAAAGACATTTTTTTTATAAAATCGTAAAAAAGTTCATTCAACTGCATATCGTGGTATATTTTTAATAAAAATATATAATTTTGATATTCACGTGGAATATCATAATAAGTTGAAAATTTAATCCTGAATATCTTTTTGTTTATTTATATTGTTTCAGTAACAGTTTCACTTCTTCTGTTAATTATTCATTAATTTCAATACGAGTTCAAAATACTTTAAATTTTATCATTATTGAAAGAGAATTTGTTACCGACGTGTCAATTAGTAAAATATTTCCAAAATCTGCCGCTAGTGGCGCTCGGGTAACATTAATTTGACAGTTTTTTCCTCTCCCCCTTACATTCTACATAAAAAAAGTAAATCGTACTTTTCATCCTAAATTTATATCGATCAACGAAATCGTTTTGCTTATTAATTTTCTAAGTGTCGTGTAATTGGTCGTGTATTGTTATATTAATAAATTAGTATTAATTTTACGCGTAAATAATAAACGCAAGTGTAATGCTTTTATGCAATCATCTTTAGGTTATGTTATTTCATTCAGAATATAATTTATTTACAAAATTATTATATTTCTGACAACAAACCTACTTTTTTAACCAAATATCGTCTTCATACTTCTAAAACATTAAAAACACTTATTATGATCTCTCTAAGTTACCTTAAATAAATTAGAACAATTACAACCCAGGAATGTACTTATCTAAAAAAACGTTGGAGCAAACCCCAGAATAATTTTATAATTTTTTTTATGGAACACCGTAATATTAATTCTAATTTTGGAATAATTAAAATTCCCATAAAATAAAAACTTGTGATCTAATTTTCTTAAAAGTTATCGAAATTGTTGATTAAATAATAAGTTAATTTTACGCTCACTGTAGCACTTTCTTTTTGCCAATAATAATAATAATCACAGCGGTTTTTAGTATCAGAAAAAAGTTACTTTGAGTGGAAAAGAATATATTCATTAGGTTAAATCATGTTTCAAATATTATACAATATCCTGAAACTATTTCAAGGAAAGCCATAACTTTTTCTTTAACCTAAATGATTATTTGTTTTTAATTATCCTTTGTTATTCAATCTTAAGAACAATACATTGATATACTAAGAAAATCATGCGACATTGCGAGGACATTTGTCATGCTTCTGGCATTCTTCTAGAGTTTTATTTTCTGGGAACAGGAATTGTGAAAGTAGAATTATTTTATAGTCGCTTTTACAAAGTGCACTAAGTAATTCGTGTGATCTTCCACTGAAAATAGCTTCATGTAAAAAATCTCTCTTGGGAATCGAACCTTTGAATGAGTTAGGATATACGTATAGTAGCACAATCTTATCTTGAGGTTAACCGCCAATTGAAATTAATGGACTGCATCAGGATATCTTTTAAGAAACAGTAGAGATAAAAACAAAGTACAATTTTAATAAAACTTTACTTATTTAATGTTTAATGTCATTCGTTTCTTGGAAATAAAATTACGTCTGATAATAAATTTGAATTCATCTGTCAATCGAAAGTTACAAATTATTATATATTAATAAACATTATTTTCATTGTGTGACCCACTTAACACTTTAATCTAGAACATCATTTGCGTAGTAATTGCTCAAGGACGTTTCATCCGAGATTTATGAGCTCTCGATGTCACCTGCCATTTGGTTAAATATACTGGATTTCATTAATTTGAACTTTCTGCTTTCTAATTAGTAAAAGTGCAACGAGTTCCTTGAAAACTGAACATTTAGCTTTTAACCATTTTTTATTTTTTTACAATTATTTTAAGCTACTGATTAGTACTGCGCATGAATAACTGACAACGGATACTACTGCGCATAACGAATTTTTAGCGGGCTATTGACACCATAATATAGCCTCTTACTAAAAGTGGTTTTTAACAGTAAACTATTTCAAAAAATGTTGAAAGATACACTTATACTAAAAGAAACCTATTTTGTTTTTATTAATTCTTTCAATTTATTAACAAATCGCAATTTTTATTCAATTAACAACGGCTCATTTTACTCTTTAAAAAATGTAATTTTAAAAATAATTTTTTTTTTATGACATGTTTTAATTATTCTAATTATGTAAAAATTTGTTGAAACTAAGTTATAATTCTGTTTTGTGAGAAAAAAAAGTACGATTAAAAATAAAAATTATCGAAATAAAATAAAACTTGTTAATAAAAAGATTAAATTTTTTAAAATGATTATCAAATCTAAAAACAGTACGCTAGACGAGGCGTTTTTATAATCCATGTTATTAAGAAAATTGATATTGACAATGAAAGACGCTAATTTAATTGTCTGAGATTTATACAACTGTACGTTTTATAATTAGAACTGAGTGAAATTGAATTGGCAACCGACCAGTTCTCCATGCAAAAAAAAAGAAAATTAATCCTCTCTAAAATGTAATAAACAAAATAAATCTAATCAGAAATATTTCCTAAATTTCAAATTACACCATCTCTTGACTGTTGGTTCTAAAAATAATTTTATTACTTGGCAATTTGATAATTCCATGGAGGCTTAATTTTCAGTTATTAATGATCCAATAACAGTCGATTATTAGGTCATTAAACACCCGATAAAGCCGAATATTAAATCACAATTGTGCTAAATTGTAAATTTTCACTAGAAATAAGTTACGGACTATTCGTGTCAATTTTGACAAATTTTTCAAAAATTATCCCCACGCTCTGTTTATCCAGATAAATTATGCTCAAAAGGAGTGGTCACACGATTTTCAGATTTTTTTCCCAAAACCAACTATAAGATTGTTCTGAGAAAAAGCAACCTTTGTTGTTCTGCAAAAAATTAAAAAGCCTCTCAAAATATATTATGCTAAAGGAAATAATAATAATAATTAAAATAGCGGATTTTAGGTAGTTTTGTCTTGTTTTTCCTCTTTTGTGGCAAGAATTTAGTTCCGAGGACGCGAAATCGTGGCAGCACCGCCAGCGAGGTCGAAATCAATACTCGACGTGCGTGATAGTCGGTTTTTGTTGCAATCCTTGGAATATGATACTAGTAGATATTCATCATAATATCTACTTCATGTCATCACAAACTAATCGCATGTCATAATCATACCACTTAATAATTTACCCGTCTATACTCTAAAAACCTGGCAACAATTTTCAACTCGAAGCATGCTGAGACATTCTTCAACAATGACACACCTTTATAGAGTTATCCAAACTTTATATCATTTTGCTAAAAAAGTATCTATTCTTTTATCAAACCACGATAAAAAATTGTCCCAATTTAAAGAAACCAATATTTAATAAAGGGAATTACAGAAGACTAATGTTAACTACACCGAATGACATAGAACTAATTTAAACAACAATGTATGGCTAATATAAATAACGAAATGGCGCCCGAACAAGGTACCAATATCCAAAAAATAAATTTATTAAAAAAAAAAACAATTTAGTAATGGGAATTATACGGGACTAATATAGAATACGGATACCAATATCCAAGAGAAAACAAATTTAAAAATCCGAGTCTCCAAGAGGCTGAAAATACTGAAATTGTGCCGGAAAAGGAAGTGTTTATTCTGGTCGTAAAGGCGGTAGGAATTCTTGGCTGTAAAATGATGACACCTGGCCGGTCACGGTCTCCTAAAGGCCAAGAGAGGTTGTGAGCTTTCGAGTCTGCACTCTGTGTACAACAGAGGAACGTACAATTTGGGACATCGAACCTAGAACGGGATGCGTTGTGTGAATTTTGTGCAAGGGAAAGGTCAGTGACCTGGGTGGTAGCGTTATCGAGCGGGTCAGTGGGTCGCAGAACCACGGAGCAGTTCGCCCCCTTTAGGTCCCACTCCACGACTCACCCACCCCCCCACCCCATACCCCTTTTTGCGAACGTCTTCCCTGTCGGTGCAAGTGCACGAAAGGATCGACTTGAATGCGCCTGGACCGATACTTGACCTCGATCACGTTCAGAGATCGGCAGCTCTTCTCGTGCAGAATGCTCTGAAGCTGATTAGGATGCTTTTGAGTACAAGGTTTTCAGCAGAAACCTCAAGATTAAAATCATCTTACCTGCTGATAAAATATAAAAGAAGGGCGTCTTAAAATGGATTCGCGTGGATTCCACGGTACTTGGAAATTTCAACTTGGAATGAAATCGTGTTCTAAATTTTTTCTGTCATTTCTGCAATTGCTCAAGACTCTTGTTTTGAAATTAATTTTCGAAAATGTATTAACAATTATAGCAATAATTATGTTGATAATTAATTCTGGGTTTATTTTTCAACTGTTTCTGAAATTGTCTTAAATGTAACTGTAAATTGTTTTGAAATTTGTTTCACTGTAAACTTTCAACAATGTTTACTTAAAATCAACATTGACTTCTGAGTTCTCTATGTATAAGGTGTGACGCTCTTTTTGATAGATAAATTTAATTTTATTTACTTACTTTATTTAATTCGAATTTAATTTAAACCAGATGATTCACACTTTTTCCTTTGTAAACATTTCTAAAATTGTGTGTTTCTGTTAGTTGATCCTGCACACAAATTTGCATCCATTGTTACGGATTATAAATATTTCAATGTTGTTATTACAGCCAACATTGACTTATGAGTTCAATAAGTAAATTTGTAAAATGTGACGCTCTTTTTGATAGATAAATTTACTTTTAACTTGTTTATTGACCTTATTTACTTACTTTATGTAATTCAAATTGAATTTAATTCAAATCAATTGATTCCCACTTTTTCCTTTGTAAAGATTTCTAAAATTGTATATACAATGTTTCCTGCAAGTGGTCCTGTACATAAATTTGAATCTATTGTTACGAATAATAAATATTCCAATGTTGTTTTACAACCAACATTGACTTTTAAGTTCTATTTGTAAATTTATAAGATGTGACGCTCTTTTTGATAGATACTTTTAACTTTATTTACTTACTTTATTTAATTTGAACCAATTTTTTCACACACTGCTTCTATAGTTATTTCTAAAAATTGTCTATTTCTGCAATTGTTTCAACAGTTAATTCTGCAACTCTTTCTAAAATTGATTTTACCATTGCTTCTGATACTATTTCCTTATGCAAATATTATTCATCAAAAGATTAAGAATCAAAGCTGTAATGCTTTATGAAAGTCATGTCTAATCAATTGTGAAACTCTTGAGTCAATAATTTCTTTAATGTATCCATCGTAACGGATACCAATTCTCTGTTCAAACAAATCAAACGCTGTCCTCTCCAACACCCTCTCAAGTGCAAGGTTTTATTTACCGACTGGATTCTGAATCATTACCAGTCCCTAATCTCCGATTAATTAATTTGGAACGGCACATCTTAAAACATGTTGTTATGATATTGACAATAGTTTCGTTGTTAGAATAAAAAATATATTGCATCTACCGTATCAACAAAAGTCTTATTGGTACAGCCAAACCATATTGTATCTTCACCACCTCAACAATACTAAAAACATAATGTAGCTTCTACATCAACAATATTCTTGTTGATACAATCAACAACATATTGCAATTACAATACTGCCTAATTCCAAAGCCCCTTGTCCACCCTGAACAATTCATGATCAATGATCGAAAGTAATAACAATTGACGACCTCAATCATCTCCATCACCTCGTCCCCAAAACCATAACAAGATTTACAGCTATAAATCCTCAACCCCCATGGAACATCCCATTCTGAACCACAATTCTCTGTCTCTCATCCAGCCTGCAACAAAAATCCTATTCTCCTAAAGTAGGACTCATTAAGTACAAATCCAAGGAAGAACCGTCGAATTCATAAAATTGGAAACCTGATCCGTGGCATCCCCTGACTCGAGAAATGCAACGATATAAACGAAACGAAATACGTCGAAAAGCATGGGGTGACTTGTGCGCTTGTGCAAGAAGCTGCTGCTGCCCGGGAAGAGACCTCCCAGCCAGCCTCAGTCTCCGGGATGCTGGGGGCGGTGATCGTGATTCGACCCCTATTTCATCGTGTTCCGATAACGTAGTGGATCTCCGTTTCTGCTTGTCAGGGTGATCGGCGATCTCGTCTCGTCAAAATTGCCCTCTCTCTGTCAACCGCGATCCAAGTCATTCAGGTAGAGTCTAACCAGACGCCACAATTCTCCCTCTCTCAATTCTTCCTGCTTCACTTCTTGATCCTCTTATCCGTGTCCGCCCTTCTTTACCCCACCATATTTTTCTTCCTCACTGTGTCTCTCTTCTCATCTCTGGCCGTACTACACCCTCGACTGCTGAACCCGGGTGCAGTCACCGCGAGACCCTCCGACCAGGTGAGGAATTTTGTCGATCCACCCCAACATCATTATCAAGTGCTTTGATTTTTGGTTCCTCATTTCTAATGAGAGCGTTTGAGAAAGTGCGCGAGATCACAGACTTTGTGACTAACCATCTTCCTCTCTCTCTCTATTACCAAATCTCCCTTGTGCACCCTAAAATTCTTAAAACTCCATTTTGGACCATCTCTCATCCCTTTTCCAAAACTCCTTTCTGGACCATCCTCATAGGGAGAAAGGATTCTCCCTGTGAACTCTCATTTTTAAAAGTGTAGAAAATCCAAGGGATGTGAGCAAAAAAGGGCGTATGAGACAGGGGTGACCAAAGAGTGACGAGACTCTTTTATCTCAAGTTTTGTCTCGGTGGCTGGGGATTTTCATCACTAAAAGCCATCATTGTGATTAGCAAGACTGTTGTTCAAGCTGATAGTCCCAAAGAATCAGGCTTTGGCATTTTGGAATGTTTTTAAAAATTTAGTATGTCTCGTTCTGTAAATTTAGAATGTCTCCTCCTGGAACTTTAAAAAAATTTCCTTCTGAAACTTTAGAACAATTTCTTCTGGAATTCCAAAATGTTTATAAAGCTGCAAAACACATTCTTCTGAAATTGTCTACTTTCGGTCGCTGTGGATTAGAATCTTGATCACCTTTTCGAAACCTAAGAACCCTTTCCTTTAAAGATATGGTATCATTCTTTTTTTGCACCATTGATAAAAAATAATTCCCCTAAAGATCCCTTGTAGAACATGATTAGTTGATTCGTTGCTGGTTTAGAAGATCCAAAAATTCGGCGTAGAAGATCTTTTAGATGATTCCAATATCTTGATATCGTTAAACATTTAACGCTTAACTGTTTATTCTGTAAAAGTTTGTTACACTTTCTAATAGAAGACACATTAGAGCCTTGTCAAAAATCAATACACCTATGATTCTCTCCTACATAAGAAATCAGTGATAGTGATAGTGTAATTGTAGATCAACCAGATTCGATTGATGGTTCTAGAATGTTCTATAAACTTAATATCTATTCATTTGAACATTTATCCAAATACATCCTTAAACATTGTGATTGTTATCTTCTTCAATAGACATTAATGATGACAAATACGTCACTTCGGCATTGATTCTTCGTAGGATGTGTCTATTCTCTGGTTTATTCGGCAATAAATTTCTATTACATAAATTTATGTTCTTTGGATAATTTTGAAATATTAGAATTCTTAACTTCATCAACAGACAATAAAAAGCAAAGCTTTGTCAATAAGGTTTATCTTTAATAAGCAAAACAGTTTTATCTTTCATGATCAAAACAGTTTTATCTTTAATGATCAAAACAGCTTTAATCGACAAGTGGGTTTTATTCTTAATTATAACTTAATTTTGCCTTTAATAAGCAACAAAGCTTTATTGTCACCACCACATCTTGATTCTCAATAAACAGATCTTGATTCTCATCAAGCAAATCTTTATCTTCAATAAACAACAAGTCTTCTTATCCCCAATTCTTTATCATCAATATACAACAAATCTTTATCCTAAATTGTAATCAACGACTCTTAACTCTCAATAAACAACAGAGTTTTACCCTTAATAGTAACGAACAATAAGAACAATAAGAACTAACAGTATCAACAAACAAATCTTCAATAAACAATATCCCTATTCTCAACAAACCTTTATCTTCAATAAACTCTACTGTTTTAAGGAAAATAAAAGAAACCTATTACTGTTGTTATGCAGATTTTACCCTAAAACAGCAGAAACTATTCTTCATTATCAATAAACATCAAATTTCCTCTTCGACAAACAATAAACAGCAAAACTTGGTCATAGTAAGCATCAAACTTCTCCTTCCTCAGAAAATAAACGATAACTTAGAAACAACAACTTCTTCTTCAGCAGACACTAAACATTAAAATTTGTCTTGAATATCATTCAGTGAGAAAGTTGTCCAGAGGGAATTATTAAATAAAGCAGAGGTTGTTGGTGAAGTTGACATGTTTTGGATATAGAGTTTATAAAGCGTATTGAGCGAAGTTACAAGGGCGGGAGATTAAAACGAGAGAGAGAGACACAGAGATAGAGAAAGAGAGAGAGAGAGAGACAAGTTTTGGGTTCACCAAAATGGCGGGAGCAGCGCGCGCCGGTCGTCGACATTGGAGTGAAGCTTTTGCTTCGCCCCAATGCCCCGATCCCCGAACCTCATCCTGGAAAGTCCACGGGATTTAAGCTGGGTTCTTGTGCAGGGCTAGGTGGAGTCTGGAAATTAATCGTGGCCCGTGATCGCGATGGTAGGTGGCGGCGATTGTAAAGTGGCTACCGTCGAGGTGGAGGCGTCGGCCACCAGCGACAATACGGCGACGCTTCCGGTTACAAGACCGCTCAATCCACAAAATGCGCCACCCAATTCGCAGGACAACGCTGAGAAGAACAATGCCGCGAATAAAGAGATGGAGCTCAAGAATGTGCGATCCACCCCCGCGAAAAAGTAAGCCCCTTCCTCTGATTTACAATATTCTCTTTTTTTCTTGTTTATAATCAAATGGATATTATGGACAATGTGTTCCCGAAGTTACGGAAAATATGGATGTTGTCAAAAGTTTGGTAATGATGATGTTATAATCAAAGATGTTGTCCGGATTAATTCGAAAGTATTGTTTGGGATATAATCGAAGATATTATCTGGATATAATCGAAAGTATTATCTGGACATAATCGGAAGAAAGTATATAAAGGGTAATAAATATATAAGGAAGTATATAAACCTGTATACAAAGGGATGAGTGTTCTAAAACTATAATGCCAAAGTATTTTGTCGATATATTAAAGTAGGTTCGTGAAACTAGGGGAGAAAAATAGTTTAGGTACAATAGCTAATATGCAATAACTAAAATCTAAACTAAAATCTAGTTTTTGCGTTTATTGGCAGTAATTGTTTGTTGCAATTGTTTACAGAAAATACGTTAGCTATTGTTATGAATGTAATACCTGTAACTATTGTAAAAAATATTTTACGAGGGTATACGTTTCCAGGTATGTATCACTCAGATTTGGGTTAAACTTTGCACGTCAAAAGGTCTTAACAATTGATGATGTTTGACCCTTAAACTTGTTGCTACATTTCATAAGAATCAATGACAGAATTGATAAGATTTAAAAACTAATCGGATTTGTTTCAAACTTGTTACTAAGGGGTTTTTGGAGTCGCTGATTACAAGTCTTTTGAACACAATATCAGATTTGGATTCAGCGATTCCAATGTTTATTGAAACCTCCCTGTAACAAGTTTAAAACAGATTCCTTTAATTTGTCATTCTTATTTATTGTATTTACTAGCAAAATTAGTTTACTAGCGATTAGTTTTACATACCTTTTAGAAATTATAAAATACAATAAAAAATATAACAAATCGGTAAATAATATTTATCTAATACGAAGAAATTAATATAATTAATTAATATAAATAAAATAAATATTTATTTAGGACAAAATTTATAATATTTTAGAATTAAAAATAATTGAAATTAAACAAAATAATTGCAAATTAATTGAAACAAAATAAAAACAATTAAAAATTGGGGAAAGTAATTTAAACAATGATAAAAATGTTTTAAACATAAAGAAAATAATTTAAATTTGAGAAAAATACTTGAGAATCTTAAAAGTAAATAAAAACAAAATTGAATAATGAAAAATTAGAGAAAATAATTAAAAATTAGAGAAAATAAATAAAAAAAAATAAACATAATTTAAAATGGAATAGAACAAGTTTTAATTACAGAGAAATAAGTAAAAATTTTTTGGAAAATTATGAAAAAGAACGAGAAAAAGAACGAAAGTAATTGAAAATTGAAGAAAATAATAAAAATAATGAAATAATTGAAAAATCAGATAAATAGTTAAAAATATTTTTAATTATGAAACAAATGTAAAGAATTAAAATTTGAAGGAAATAAATTTTGAAAAATAATAGAAAAATGTTTTTAAATTTTATAACTTGCCGAAAATAATTAAAATATGATTCATTTAAATTATTTAAATAAATAAAAAAAAATAATTAAAATTTGAAAAAAAATACATGAAGATCTTAGAATTCAATGAAAAAAAAAAGAAAATAACTAAAAATTGGAGAAAAGAATTGAAGAAATAAGCTAAAAGTAATTGGAATTTACAATAATTAATAAACAAATTTCAAAATTATGAAAACAAAGAAAAATAATTAAAAATTAAAGAAAACAATTGAAATTTTAGGAAAATTCTTAAAAATCTTAGAAAATAATTTTAGAAAATGAGAATAACTATAAATTGGAAAAAAGACTGGAAGATTGCTAAAAATAATTGAAATTTACGATAATTAGTAAATTTTTTTAGAAATTATGAAAACAAGTCTGGAAGAAAGCTAAAAATAATTAAAATTTATGATAATTAATTTAAAAAATTTGAAATTCTGATAACAAATTAAAATAATTAGAAATTGAAGAAAATGTTTGAATTTTCAGAAAAATACTTAAAAATCTTAGAAAATAATTTTAGAAAATGAGTATAATAATTAAAAATCGAAAAAAATAATTGAAAAATGATAAAATGAATTAAAAATTGACAAAAATAATTGAAATATGCTGAAAATAATTTAAGATTGAGAAAGAAAATTGAATTATGATGAAAATAATTTAAATAATATAAAAACTTGAAAACATTCAATAATATTTGAGAGAAATAACTAAAAAATAGAATATATGTTTAAAAAAAATAATTATTGTAAAAATTACTTAAAAAATTTTAATTAAAGAGAATAATTAAAAAATCGCAGAAATAATCGAAAATTGATGAAAATAATTGCAATATCGGATAAATAATTGAAAATTTTAAAAGTAATGCCAAAATAATGAATATAATTATAAATTGATGAAAATCAAGAAAAAATGCAGAATTTATTTTTAAGCAAAAGACAATAATTAAAAAATTGTTATATAATGGAAAATTGATGACAATAATCTAAATTTGAGATAACTGAAAATTTAGGAAATTAATTGCATGTGTTTATGTATATTTTAAACTTCTTCAAAAACCATAATAAATTTTTAAAGCATTTTTCGAAACTGTTTTTTTAAAACAAATGACAATTAAAAACCAGTAAAACACGACACTAACGAAAAAGGTTACCTTATTCTTTCAATTCAAATTTCAAAATATTTCCTGATAAAGTGAGTCAAAATCAATAAAATAACAGGGAGTAAGACAAACTTCACTTCAGTTTTTAAAACATGGACAGAAAAAGATGAATCAATAAATATTAATACTATCTAACTTCACTTCAGACTTTAAAACGTGGACAGAAAAAATGAATAAATATAAAAAGTAACTAACTTCAGGAGTGTACGGAGATTATTATTATTTAATTTGTACTTATTATTTCTTTCTGTTTATCATGAAACCTAATAACAAATTTAAAGGCCAATCATCATCGATTGTGAATATCTTCCGATGTGTAAAATTTCAACCAAATCCGAGTGATACAACTGCTATTGTAAAAAAAAGTATATTATTTTGAGACGATATATATCCCTATACTTAAAACCTTCTAACTTTTTTTTTGTAATTTTTCATCTATTGTTTCAAACTATCAACAATGTTTCCTTTAAAATCAACATTCATTTCTAAGTTTTCTAAGTAGATTTATAAGATGTGACGCTCTTTTTGATATGTAAATTTACTTTTAATTTTATTTACTTACTTTATTTAATTCGAATTGAATTTAATTTCAACCAGATGATTCCTACATTTTCCTTTGTAAACATTTCTAAAATTGTATGTAAATGTTGTTTTTACAACGAACATTGACTTATGAGTTATATATGTAAATTTATAAGGTAATTATTTCGAATTGTTTTTGCAGTATGGGAAAGTTCCCTTTGTTAGATAATGTAGCAAATGTACTAACTATATTAATTTATTATTAGCTGCACTTACTTACATTTTGTTAATGTACATTGAAAAATTTGGTAACATTAATCATGCAAATAGTTTGTTAAAAGAATTACTGTTTTTTTAGGTTATGTTAACTTTTAATTTACCATTTCTATAGTTATATGATCGATTTAACAATCAACTATTTAGTAGGAAACGTTATAAAAACATAAATTTAAGAAACGTCACGTAAAACTTGAATAATAAAGTGAATAATTAAGTAATTAGCAAAGTTTTGGTTGCTTAGAATGTGCCGAGCACTTGGAAAGTTTAGTAATTAAAAGTTATTAATTATGTTGAGTAAATATTTCAAGTATAATACGCGACAGATACTTGAGATAATTTGAAAACAGTTGAAGTGGTTAGAAAACAAAAATGATTTTTAACTAATTTGATAAATATCAATTTTGAAAGCAGTAATAAAACATCCGACAATGTATAAAAAGGTGAAAATCCTAGTTCGAGAATAATTAATTAAATAATCAAAGAAACATATAGCATCGTACTTTCCTATCTTGACAAACTGGTTAACTTGGAAAAACGTAAAAGTATTAGAAACATTTGTAAATGTGAACAATTTAAAAGAGCGAGAAAAAAAAAGATTTAGATAAGGTACACTGCCGTCATTGAAATAATCAGTAACGAATGTTTGGAAAAATAAATTGCTGTACATTAAGTTAAAAAAAAAAAAGTTGAAATCTGACGATTTTCTTTTAACAGTACGGAGAGAATAAATAAAAATCTAAGAATTTTGTATTCAAAAGAATGAAGAGATTAAATGAAAATCTAAAGATCTGCATCCAAGTGTGGAAAATGGAAATTGCGAAAAAAATTACTCGAAATGGTTTAAAGCAGTTAACGAGAAAACAAGTTTCTGAAGAAGAAACGAAAGCAGGGTAAGAGACTCGCATTTCAGTCGCGTTTCCATATTTGAGGTACTTCGTTAGCACGTTTCTGAAGTACAGTCAAACATGGCAAAGCACAAAGTGTATCTTGAATTGCAAACGCACACTAGACCTAGAACTATATTACTAGAGCATATTAAACAAAACCTTCACTCAAATGTAATTAAACTTGAATTTTTTATTCCTGACAATTGTCGCAAATAGATAATTACCTTCTATAAAAAGAAAACAGAATCTCATTTAGCACTTTTTGATTTATGGTACATTTTACATAAGAGTTTTTTAAATTCCATTATATACAGAGTTTTGAATGTTTTCATTTTAGTTTTTTAAGCTTATGATTTATAAGTATACCATTGATCACTTGCTTTATTATCATTTATTAGTTGTTAAATTTATTTATTTTTATTTATTTCATTACTATTTATTTTATTACTATTTATTACAATAATTTTGACTAAAAAATAGGAATTAAAAAACAATTATAAAGATCGTGTAACAAAATTCGTTAACGAATTCTGCGTGATTTTTATAGAAATTTCAACTACGCGAAAGTTGTAAATAAGTCAGATGAAAATTTCATGAAATTTCGAAAAAAATTTAATTGAAGTTCCATAAAAATACCTGTGGTTATTTTATGGAAATTTTACGTGATTTCTACTGACGATGAAAATTTCATAATAATTCGACTGAATTTTGATGGGAAATTTACAAAAAATCTACAGAAATTCTATGAGATAGATTTTCGGAAATTTCGGCAGTACGGAAGTTTTAAGAAAATCCGGCGAAAATTTCATGAAAATTTCATGGAAATTTTACTTTAATTCTACGTAAATTCAGAAAAATGCGACGAAATTTCCTGAAAAATTCATGGATATTCACGGAAAAAATACGAAGTTTAACTGAAAATTTATTTTCTTTACAGGATTAAAAAAAAACATCGAAAATTTTAGGAAAATTCTTAGGAAATTTTATGGAAATTCTAAGCTAAATTTAATACACAGATCTCTGGTAATTCCATGTAAATCTTACGCAAATTTTATGGATATTTCAGATGGAATTTTAAAGATGTACTTTCTAGAGAATCTTTTGATGAGGGTAAATTTGAAAATAAATAATTTCTATGAAAATTTCACGAAAATGACTCAGAAATTCTCTGGAAATTTTACGTAAAAATTTATTTAACCATTTTTAAATAATTTTTTTTACGGAAAATTAAGTTTTGCTAAAATTTAAAAGAAATCTCATGAAAATTCTAATAAAACCTCATAAAAATTTTACGAAAATTCCATGAAAATTCTACAGCATTTTAAAGCTGGAGTTGACATGAATTTTTTGGTGGGAACTTTACGCACCTTATTTCTAAGTGGGTAATTGACGAAAAGAAACATTTTTGAGGGTTTCACAAATGTCCCATGAAAATTCCACGAAATTTGTATAAAAATTCTAAACAAAATGTACGGATATTTGATTGAAATTCCATGGAAATTTCAACTGAAATTATCATTGAATTTTCAATAGGTATTTTCCATATAATTTTTTTACATGGGTAAATTATGAAAAAACAAATTCAGTATTTGCGTAAATAAATTAGTAGTCTATACCATTTTGACTAATTGAAATAGTAATTATTGTAACATTTTTATTAATAATTCAAGAAAATTCAAGTAACTTTAAAAAAAATGTCCGCCATTTTGAATGTTGCAAAACTGACTTCTTATTCGTAATCAGCGACCCAAAAAACCCCCGAGTAACAAGTTTCAATAAAATCTAATTGTTGGGTTTTCCGGGGGTCTTTAACTAATTGAATTAGTAGGTTTTCACTATTTTGAGGGTAAACGAGATGTCTAAATCTGAATTAGTTGAAAATAACTAATTAATTAATTATACAGACCCACAAAAGAAAAAAGAATTTTTTGTCCGAGACACTATACTAGCGTCTTCCTACGTATTTTTCTTCGCTGAAACCGAATCCGAAGTCAGAATTGATAGATTGGTTCTATTTTTTAAAATAACCTCAAAAAATTGTTAAAACACATATCAAAGCAAAAAAAAATTTTTTTTTTGTAAAAAACACTACGCTTGTGTATTTCTACGTATTTCTCTCCGTATTTCTCTCCGTTAAATCCGAATCCAAAGTCAGAATAATCAAAGTGGATAAACTTTTTGAGATAATCTCAAAAAACTGTTCAAAAACCCCAAAAAAATCTAAAAAAAAGTTTTTTTTTGTCCGGGACAATATACTAGTGTATTCCTACGTATTTTTCTCCTCTGAATTCCGAATCTGAGGTTAGAATTGCCAAATTGGTTCAACTTTTTGTGATAATCTCAAAAAACTAATCAAAAACACGAAAAAATCGCTTTTTTGAGATTATCTAAAAAAAATTATTTAATCTGATCGTTTTGACCTTGGATTCGGATTCAGAAGAGAAAAATACGTAGTGTTCCGTACATGAACTTAAAAATGAATTAAAGGAAATAATAATTAATAATTTTAATAATTAAAAGAAATAATTGAAAAATAAGAATAATAAAAAAATTGAATAAAATATCTACAAAATGAATAGATTAATAGAATACTGAAAAAAAATTAATAAAATATAGCAAAACTTTAAATTTAAAGAAAATAATTAAAAATTGAAAAATGAAGAAAATTATATAAAATAGATGTTTATTTTTGATCTTATTTTTGGTCATAAATCAAAAAGATTTGATTTTTTTGTTTTAATTCATGTTTTATTAACGTTTCGGTTGCAATTTGACAACCCCCTTCAGAATCTGGTCTCGTCAAGGTTTTCTTTAAAAATCATAAAAGTCATTTACACTATCATTATTAATTTTTTTATCTGGAGTAAGTCCATCGTACAGATAAAAAAATTAATAATGATAGTGTAAATGACTTTTATGTGACTTTTATTTATAAAGAATTTATTAATTTTTTCCAGGTTTTTCAATTAGTACCTTTTTACATCTTTTTGCTTTAATTTTCCAATTTCAATGTAAATTATCTTTAACTTTCTTATCTGTTCAGTCATAATAGGGGAGACCGGGGCTGGTTGGGCCTTTTTTCACTCTTCGTTGTTTAACTTTGTTAATATCCAATTTATAAAAACCTTATCGTACAGGAAACCATCTCTGATATTTTAGCTTACATTTAAAAAAGAAAAAGTCCCGTTATTACTTTTAGTTTTTTTTTTTTTGAAACATTGTTTTTGGAGTAATCCAAAGTGACCCAACCCGCCCCGGCCCGGAGCAGATTGGATCATGATTAAAATGTTACTGTTAAATTGTTAAAACATTCCTTTATATAATAAACTTAGTTTTTAGGGTTATTTTATAATAAAAGAAATTGAAAAATAAATATATTTAAATTAGAGCAATGAATAAATGAATAAATTTTTTAATAAAATTTTGTAATTTTTGTAATTTATGTAAAAATTTATTTTATTTACATTTTGTTAAGATCATAGGTGTAACTAGAAAATTTTTGTAGGGTGGGTCGGGTCCAGGCCTTAATTTTCTATAACGTAACCCAAAAATATATATCTTTGGTATAGAAAAAAAGATGCGCATATTTTTGATTAATTTTTTAAACCATTTTTAAAGGTCGCGCTATTCAATTTTTCACAAAATTTCTCTCTTTTTTTTGAATTCACGATTTTGCGATTTGAGACATAAAATTTCTTTCAACTTAGGGCAATGTTTTTACTTCATCGAAATCTTTCCACCAATTTTAACTTGGAAACTATAATTTTCAACCACTTTTTGTCATTTTCTAACGAATTTCTTCAACTTACACTTTCCTTCTTCGATTTTCAATTATTTTTAACATTTTCAACGAATTGATTCAATTGATTTCTTCAATTTTGAAATATTTTTGCCATTTTAATTATTTTTCCTAATCTTGGATTCAAAACACATTTTTTTAAAAGATTTTTTAAAATTTAATTTGCAATCAACAATCTTGAATTATATTTGCCATTTTCTAGTAAATTTTCTCAGTAAATTTTCAATTTTTTTCTTCCATTTTGTTTTCAATTTCATTTTCTTTTTTGTTATTACTTAATTACCATCTTTTTAAAATTATTTCCATCATTTTCAGTTATTTTAATCATAGTCAAATTGTTTTCTTGAAATTTAAATTCTTTTCTTTAAACTTCAATTACAATTTTTTATTTTTATTCTTGCCTCAAATTACATAAGGAATTTTGGCTCCTTTTTTAAAAAACTATTGTCTTCAATTTCAACTATTTTTCTCATTTTTGCATATTTCATCTTATATAGTCTTTCTTTAATTTTCAATTATTTCTTCAGGAATATCATCAATTTATAATTTTAATCCTTTAAATTCAAATATTTTTGTAACTTTAAAGCACTTTTTTCAAATTTCAATTTTTTAAAAGTATGTTTAAATGCAATTTCTTCGTTTTTCAATTAAATTATTTTTTTCTCATATTTTTCTTTACTTTAAATCTGTTTTTTCTACAAATTCACCCAGTGGGCACACATGTCCAAAAGACGTCCCTATGTCGGCTTTTATGTCCAAAAGACGTCTTAAGGACGTCTTTTGTTTTTTTTTGCCCACTGGGCAATTACTTTTTCTATTTTTAAATGAGTTTCTTCAATTATTTTCTACAAATTTAACTCGTTACTTATATTTTTTAATTATATTGATCATTTTATACTGAATTTCTTCAAATAAAAATTTCTTTTATAATTCTAAATTATTGTCTTTAATTGGAATTATTTTTCTTCTTTTTCAATGTTACTTTTCAATTTTCGTTTATTCTTCTTCTTTCAATGATTTTTGGCATTTTTATTGAATGTCTTCAATTCTTAATTATTTTTCACATTTTATAAATTTTTGTCTTCAATTAAAATTTTGTCCTAATTTTTAAATTAATTGTGATGTTTTTTATTTTCTTTTATCGATTTTCATTTACTTTGTTTAATTTAAGAAAATTACCTTCCGTTTCAATTACATTTTTAATTTTTAAACTAATTTTCTTCAATTTTCAGTGATTTTCTTCTGCTTTCAACTATTTTTTTTCTAATTTTTAATAAAAATTTTAATTTTGCAATTATGTTTGTTAATAATTAATTATAGTCTTCAATTCGAATTGTTTTCCTCATTTTGAAATAATTTCCTTTAATTCTCGGTTTTTCCTTCAATTTTCGACTTGTAGCCTATAATTTTGAATTATTTTTGATATTTTTTGTCAAACGGAATTCTTCAATTTTACATAATTGTCTTTAATTTCAATTATTTTTCTCCTTTTAGCATATTTTATTTTATAGTCATTAATTTTCAATTATTTTTCCCGGAATATCATCAATTTATAATTTTATTCCTTTAAATTCAATTATTCTTGTAACTTTTAAGCACTTTTTTCTAATTTCAATTTTTTAAAAGTATGTTTAAATGCAATTTTTTCGTTTTTCAATTATTTTCTTTATTTCTCATATTTTTCTTTACTTTAAATCTGTTTTGTCTACAATTCCAATTGCTTTTTCTATTTTTAAATGAGTTTTTTCAATTATTTAAATTTTTCTTTGCATTTGAAAATGAATGTTTTCCTTTTTCAATTATTCTCGAGATTATTCTCTTAAATTTTGACTTTTTCTTTCTTCTGTTACAAACTGTTGCAATCAATTTTAATTACTTTTGTCATTTTTAGTATATTTCTTCTTCTTTCAATTATTATTTTCAATTTTAAATTTAAACGTACAATTTTCAATTATGTTTGATATTTTTTAACGAGTTTCTTCAACTTTCAGTTTCTGTCTTCAATTTTCATGCATTGTCTTAAATATTCAATTATTTTATTTAATTTCATATATCATTTTTTAATTTTTCAAATTTAAAACATGTTATTTTCAGCGATTTAAAAGTATTGTTTGAACAATTTAAATTGTTTTCTAGGTGATTCTAAAATTTCAATTACATTCTTAATGTATTTTAAAATAGTTTCCTTTAATTTTCAATTATTTTTTTAAGATTTTCTTAATTTTTTTGCTTTTTAGTTAATGACTTTAATTTGTATGATATTTCTTTAAATTTAAATTATTATTTCCATTTTAATTATTTTCCTAATTTTTAAATTCAAAAATAGTTTCTTTAAAGATTTTCTTTAATTTTTTGTTATATTCTTCAATTTAACTTGTAATCAATAATTTTTTATTTTATTTGTTATTTTCAAATGAACTTTTTCAATACTTTATTTTTTCTTCTCTTTTGACTTTTTTTTTAATTTAATTTTTTTGTCATTACTTAATTACCTTGTTTTTAAAATTATGTTCTTCAATTTTCAGTTAGTTTAGTCATAATGAAATTGTTTTCTTCAAATTTCAGTTATTTTCTTGAAATTTTAATTACAATTTTTGATTTGTAATCTTGCCTTTAATTTCTTCCGGAATTTTGGTTCCTTTTTTAAATTTAAAGTATTGTCTTCAAGTTCAATCATTTTTCTTATTTTTAAACTAATTTTTCCAAATTTCGTCTATTTCTCATCAGTTAATTATTATTTTAGTTTATTTTAACTTATAAACTTTAATTTTTGATTATTGTTTAAGGAATTTCTTCAATTTTTAATTTAAATTCTTGTTATTTTAAAATTAATGTTTTCGTTTCTCAATTATTTTCTTTAATTTTTACTTTTCTTTTCTCAAATTTAAAATTGTTGCCTTAAATTTCAACTATAGGATCTCTTAAAATTGTATTTGAAATTTTCTAAAAAAGGGAAGGTCCTCAAATCCAAGTTACTCCACTGTTTTGGAGGTTACTATTGACATCAGAAGATGAGATTTCGAAGTTTAAATATATGTAAAGAGTGCCAAAAAGTCAATTAATCTTTTTTTTTAACTGAGTAAAGTTGCTAAGATTTTATTGTGCGCAAAAATAACTTGCATTCAATATATTTACAAATATCCTTATTATCTCAAATACATTTTAAATCCTCATTTTTTCTAAGGTGGGCCAGAGAGGTTTTTAGGTGGGCCGGCCCACCCTGGTCCCCATGCAGTTACGCCTATGGTTAAAATTCTTGGAACATTTTCTCCATTGTTTAAATGATTATTCACTAGACACTCTGATAAGATAAAAATGCAGAAACTTTTGTTTTTTTTTTTAGGGGGGCCCTCAAATTTGGTTGTGCTTCAGCCTTGATCTGGCCCTGATTTTTACTGAAATTTGCGTAGAATTTGTAGGGGGTACTTTCCGTGGAATCTGTATGTGGTGATATAGAAGCAGAAAGAATAGTTAGCACAGTGTTAATTTCATGTTATTGATCTAGATGAAAGAGTAGAGTGTAAGCAGAACACTCATAGCAATGTGGCGTGTGCGTGAACCTTCTGCAAAGCAGTGTCTTCTCGAATTACATTCGCAGACGCAGTAATGTTGTCACGACCCCACGCCTAAGCATGGAAAGCGTCGTTAGACATGATCACATTCAATATGCAGTTGCAATTCAACCCTTGAGTGCGAAGGATCGTTAGTTCTTGCTTTTAAAAGCAAGACTTTCGATCGCAAACTCGAAGGTCTTCATCCTAACTTCATCACTCGTGAAATGTTTACTGAAGCCTGCACTAATGTCACCAACCTGGTGCAGTCGACTTGAATTCAAAATGAAATGTGTTGAACTCAGTGCTTTTAAAAAACGACTGACATTTCACCCATTATTGTGAGGATACAGTTTCTACACAGTAAAAAGTGCAACGATCTGTGATTTAATTATACATAAATAATAATAATAATAATCTACAAACTATATTTTTTATAAATATTTATCACTATAAGACATTTTGATAAATGTCAATTTATCTTCATTAAAATCATTGTTAAAATTCAGTATTAAATCAACTGTAATTATGAAATATAAACTTAATTATGATTACGAAATAGGGGGCAGGTGATTAAGTTAAAAAATTAATTAATTAGACTCTTTATAATAGAGAATTTTAATTAGTAAAAATTCCTTTTTGTCGAATTTGTTTCCCATTTAAATAAATCCGAATTTTTACTTGACGAGATTTTCAGGAAATTTTCTATTAACGGAATTTACCTTTAACTGGATTTTCAATTAGCAGAATTTTAAGAGAATAGAATTTCAAAATGCGAGGATTAACCTTTGACAGAAAGATTTCGTGCTGATTGTAAAATTATCCAAACACAATTTTCTTGATCATTTCTAATTGGTTCATTTTCAACTTTGTGCAAAAAGCTTTCTGTCTGATGTTTGTTAGGCTATTTGCAATTTTGCAAACATTTTTCGTTTGAAGAATTCTATTAAATAATTATTTGTACAAAAACAAATTCAGACAAATAAAGATGGGGTAAATTGCATTTAAAATTTCAACCTAGATTTCCTCTAAAAATGAAAAATCCGAATTTTTTTAAATAAAAAGTAGGTCAAAGATAAATTGTATAAAATAGAACTTCCGTTAAATATAAATTTGGCGTAGTAAACATTCTGTTAAGTAAATATTTGGATTTATTTAATTTCGATTGAAAATAAATTCGAAAGGATAATTTTCGGCAAAAGGGAAATTGTATCTAATGAAATTATATTAAATGAAAATTCTATGAATGTTAGAACTTAATTATGCGCCCCAGGAAAATATAAATTATGATGAATATTAAATTGAGGGAAATTTTTAATATTTTTATTTTGCAAGTTAAATAATTAATTTTACACTTATAAAAACACGTGCAATAAATAATTATTATAAAGTAGATTATATTTTTCCACCTGATTTTATTAAAAAGTTTCGTAGAAATACTGAGTGTTCATCATTTCGGTTCAGTGACAGTTTGTTAAAACTCGATAAAGTGATTTTAAATTAAATGGTTTATTCATTTGTTAATAATTCACAACATACTATCAAAATGAAATTAAAGTGATAAACAATTTAAAAATAAAATAATATATTCACGCATTTGACATTAAAAAAAACTTAAAAATTTAATTGGAAAAACATAACATAAAAATAAAATTAAATAATATCAATTTATTATTGAATTAATTTATTAGCAGTATTTTTCCATTTCATTATTTATTATCAGAAATGAACTTTTTTCGATTTTTGGAAAATGATAAAAAAATACAAAAACTATTTTTTAAAATTGCCACCATCATCAGGTCATTTTAATAAAAAATAAATTAATTATACACATTCGAACATTACTCTAAAGCCAAAAAACCTTTTTCAGGTAGATTCATGTACAACATGTCATGAAACTTCGACATTTTTTATCCAAATCAAAAAGTTTTTTATTTGCTTAAAAGCTTAAAATACATGCTTTCAAGCTGTACAAGAATTTCTTTATTATTATTTAAATTCATGAAGATATAGACCAAAAATAAAAAAAAAAATTATTATTTTATTGATTTTTCAACTTTTAAGCTAATTTAAATCTCTTCTTTTATTAAAATTATATTTTTTCTTAATGCACATAAAAAGCTTTATAAATGCAGTTTCAAATGACCCCAGATTGAATAAAATTCGATTAAAATTGTCAAAGATATTCTACTTTTAATTTTGTAGTAACATTATTAAATTTTGACTGTGTTAACAGTTTTTATTATTTTATCCTTCGTATTCATAATTTTGACAATTTTTATGCTTTTTTCAATGCTGTGATACAATTTTTAGATATTTAAGGATCATCTAATAAATACAGTGGAACCTCGATTATCTGAATCTCTAATAAAAACTCATTAATACAATTAATATAAGTTACTATCAGGTAATTCTTAAATTTTAAAAAGTTTTTCTTATTGTAAAAGTACATAAAAATTGAAAAATAGTCAAATTTATGAATACGAGGGAAAAAATAACGAAAAACTGTTCATACAGTCAAAGTTCAATTATGTTACTACAATATTAAAAGTGGAATAACTTTGACAATTTTAATCGAATTTTATTTAATCTGGGGTCATTTAAAACCGCATTCATTAAGCTTTTGACGTACATTGAGAAAAAATACAATTTTAATAACATAACAGATTTAAATTAGCTTCAAATTTTAAAAATCAATAAAAGAATCAAAATTTTCCATGATTTTTTATCTATATCTTCATGAATTTAAATGATACTAAAAAAATACTTGTACTACTTAAAAGCGAGTATTTTAAGCTTTCAAAAACAAAAAAAACTTTTTGATTCGGATAAAAAATGTCGAAGTTTCAAGTCACATTGTACACGAATTTACCTGAAAATGGTTTTTTGGCTCTAAAACAAGATTTTGAGGGGTCATCAGGGATTTAATATATACCATTCTTTTTATTTTTTTATTACCTACAACCTCCACCAGGTCCGATAAGAAGTTATGTTACCTTTTTTTTTTCATTTTGTAACACAGTTTTATGAGAGAAGAGATTGAAAAGGACGATCATTGCCGAAGGACAAAAATATAAGGCAAATAATATAATAGAAGGAAGAGACAATGATGTGGAAAAAATAGAGAGGAATATAGAGAGTGGAGTATTCAACCACTATGGAATATGTGGAGGGAGTGAAGCAGGAGTTGAAAGTAGGTACTTCGAGATATCGACCAGTCAGCCTGGACCGCTCAGAGTCTGTGCTATGCACTACTCTTTCTACTTGTGATGCTTTCCTGCCCGAGAATGAATAAAGCTGACTGGGACACTTTCCGAGATTTCACTCTGAATTCTTTGATCTCAAGACTTGCTCTACTCAATAACTTATTATAATGATCACGAACGCCGGAGAACATTAAAAATTCATTTTATTCAACGCTCCAATTAAAGCTGAGCAATCACTTGTTTTTTTATATCTATCTTAAGAAAAAACGAAAAAATAATTAAACCTTCTGTGCACTGTTGCAAAATATAAAATTTAATCTTACCAAAATTTATTTATTATTTATTAACTATTTCAATTCACGGATTTTTTTATTTTTTATTTGTTGCATTTACGTTTTGTTTAATTCATTAATTACTTCATTAAATGATAATTTCATGCAGAAATTATTTTCCATTCATTCATTATTCCTGAAAAGAATCACTAGCCCGAAAGACAGCTTATGTATAGGAACGAACAAAAAATTGCGTGGGAATTGTTGGCACAAAAGAAGAAAAGGTGAAAAAAAAAGTTAATCAAATTGTATTGTTCGGGGAATTCGTAAATTGAGTGGAGAAAAAATGAAATTTTTTCATGAAAAAAAAAATACGTGCTGAAGCTTCACAATATTTATTCATAGAAAGGGAGGTTTTATCAGAGGACGAGTAAAAATGTTTGAGTCGAGTGTACAAGCTCGTGTGAGACACAATAAAGTCTGCGCCTCCAACCCCTAAAATGCCACCGGAACAAAAAGTTTAAGCTCTTGTTGACAAAGATGTGGTGTTACATCCTAAAGTCGATACGCAAGACTATCTTTAATGAAACCACGATAAAAGACACCTTATCAGAAACTAATTATAGGAAAATAATATAGAGAGTTTAATGTAAATTCAATAAAAAAAAAATTTGTTTTTATAAACTAATTGTGTTTTAAACAAAATTTAATTTTTGTTTATTACAATTTAATGTTTCGAAAGTTGATTGTGTTTTGATATTCTATTGTTAACATACAGCATCAACAAAGATTTTATCTGGAATTTCTGGGTAAATTTTATTTGAAACTTCCACCTAAATCGAAAATTTTAATTTTTTTTACTAGAAATTTTCCCGAATTTCGATTCAAAATCAATCTAATTTCTCATTTATAATTCTTAGAATTTTATAAAAATTCCACGGAAATTCCGCTTGGAATCTCTATTTACTCAAAATTTGTAGAAAATCATGGAATTTCTAGTTTTTAAATTTTTATGAAAAATTTCAATTGTAATTTTCATTTCTTAAAAATTACAATTTAATTTTTATTTATACCGCGATTTCTTCTAAAAATTATATTTCCTAGAATTCTGTGTAAATTTAAGCTTCAATTTTTATTTTTTGCAATTTTCCCGAAAGTTAAATGAAAATTATTATAAAAATTTCGGGAAATAGACGTTGAGGATGGAATTTCAGATAAATGAAAATTAAAGCTAGAATTTTCGAAGAATTTCCATAGAATTTTCTTGAAAATTCAGGAAAGTAGAAATTTTAATTTTAATTTTCATCGCACGTGGAATTTTTACAAACTTTATGAAATAAAAATTCGTGACAAATACTTGAAATTTGTAGAAAATTTTGGAATATTTAGTTTTTAAATTTGTATGACAAATTTCATTTGTAATTTTCATTTCTTAAAAGTTCGAATTTAATTTTTATTTATACCGTGATTTATAAGGAAGTTTTTAATGAATTTAATATTTACAAAACTTTATGTAAATTCGCAGAAAATTTCAAGTGGAATTTTTATTTCCTGCAATTTTAAAGAAACTCTAGGAACTCTTCTGGAAATTCCATTTCTTAGAATTCTGTGTAAATTTAAGCTAAAATTTTTCCTTTTTGGAATTCTCCAGAAAGTTAAATAAAAATTATAATTTAATGGAAATTTCGTAAAAATTTCGAAAAATGGAAGATAAGGATGGAATTTTAGATAAATGAAAATTTTAGCTAGAATTTTCGTAGAATTTCCATAAAATTTCATTGAAAATTCAGGAAAATAGAAATTTTAATTTCAATTTTCATCATAAATTTTTATTTAATTTTCTACTATATTACATGTAATCAGAAATTTTTGGCAGAAATTTCTATTTCTTAAATTTTGTGAAAATTCTAAGTGCGATAAAAATTAAAATTTTTACTTTTCTATATTTTCAAGGAAATTGTATGGAAATTCTAACAAAACTCCAGCTATAATTTTCATTTATCTAAAATTCTATCCTCAACTTCAATTTCTGAAATTTTTACGAAATTTTCATTAAATAATAATTTTAATTTAACTTTCGGGAAAATTCCCAAAAATAAAAATTTTAGCTTAAATTTACAAGAATTCTAGGAAATAGAATTTCTTGAAGAGTTTCTAGAGTTTCTTTAAAATTACAGGAAATAAAAACTCCATGTGAAATTTCGGTCGAATTTTAGTGAAATTTACATAAAGTTTTGGAAACTACAAATTCCTTAAAAACAAGCTTATAAATCACGGTATAAATAAAAATTAAGTTCCAATTTTTAAGAAATGAAAATCACAAATAAAATTTTTGTAAAATTTCCGTTGAATTTTTCATAAAAATTTAAAAACTAAAAATTCCAGAAGTAATTTTCGTAGAAACTCAAGGATTTTCTACAAATTTCGAGAAAATAGAGATTCTAAGCTGAATTTTTATTATTATTTATAAAATTCTAATAATTAGAAATTCTAGATTGATTTTTAATCGAAATTCGGGGAAATTTTTGGTAAAGAAAAATTCAAGTTTGAATTTTCAGAGGATTTAGGTGAAGTTTTAAGCAAATTTTATATAGAAATTCCAGATAAAATCTTTGCTGAAATTTATGCAAAATATCACCAAAATTTCCAGAAGATAGAAAATAGGAAATTTACACAAAATTTCGGAAATTAGAAATTTATGGAAGAAAAAGATTCATATGAATCACTGTAAATAGAAATTAAGTTCGAATTTCCAATAATTAGAAATTACGAATTGATTTTTGTAAAATTACTGTTGAATTTCCAACAAAATTCCAAAAAATAAAAATTCAGCTTAAATTTACGTAAAATTTTCGTGGAATTTGCATAAAACAAATCCAAGAAATAAAATAGTTTTCATAAGATTTTTTAGAGTTTTTTCGAAATTTCAGCAAAGAGAAATTTCGTGTAGAATTTCAGAATAATCTCCGTAGAATTTCTACAAAATTCTAGAAACTAAAAAGTGTTTTAAAATAAAATTAAATTTAAAATGACATTAATTAAATAAATAAATAAACTAACAGAAAAAATAGACAATAAAACATAAATTATTATCAAAAAATAGAAAGTCTAGCTCTAAAAAATCCAGGAAATAGAAATTTTATTAGTTAGGATTTCGACAGCTTTTCCGTGAAATTTCATGAAATTCTAGAAATTGGAGGTTTAATAAAAAAATTTATAACAATTAGAGCAAACAGAAAATAAAACCGGAATTATTAAAAAAAAAAAAATAGAAATTCCCAATTAAATTTTAATCGAAATTTTTGTTGATTTTACAAAAAAAATTCTAAGATGAAAATTCTCTTTTAAATTTCTATATTATTTTCTTGAAATTGTATGAAATTTTAGGAAATGGAAATTAATTCCAGAATTGCCGTAGGATTCCGGTGGAATTTTTCGAAAAAAATTTCAACAAAAGAAAATTACTTTTAGAATTTCTGAAAATTCAATTAAAAAATTAAAACTAATTAAAATTAATTCTTTGACAAAAATTAACTTTCTACGAAACCGTCTAGACCAAAATTAAATTTAATTAATAACTCACTAAAATTAGAAGATCTAAAAACTTTCTAAAAAGGTACCATTTTTAATCAAATTTAAATTTTCTTGCAAATCAGAATAAAAGATAAAATTAGAAAAGTTATTATTGCCTGAAATCGTGACTTTTAGATAAAATAGGACTTCCCATGAATGATCTAATAATCATGTTAAATTAAAAATAACTTTAAAGGTTTAAATATCAGAAGTTCATTACGATTTTTAAAAATACATCTAAGAGAATATTTTATATATAAAGTGTATATTTTAAAATATTTTTATTCATAAAAGAATAAACTCTACAGATAATAATAGATATTACGAAAGTGATCTAATTGGGAAATTTTATTGATTTTGAATGGGTTTTATTGTGGTTTTCGTAACTTCGGACATTTACTGACTTTCTTGCATAAAGTACCATATGTACTTCTTCCAGTGGAGAACGATTTTAGTAAAGAAATATTCAAAAATAGATCTCCGCCTAACACAAGGAAACGTCAGTCTGCTTCAGAGCACGAGCGAGACAAGTTCATTATTAAAGTGTCTTTTAAGTCACTAATTAACTATCTTGCATTTAAGAGTGATAACTTTTTATAAAAACGTGCAAAACGACCAAATTTGGAACTTTTCTTGAAAATTTAAAACTACTCCTTTATTTAAATTAAAAATTTCTAAATTTAAATTAAATATTGTTTAACTTAAATAAATACCTGGATTTAGTTTAAACAAGTCCCTTAATTTCAATTAAAAATTAATTTAATTAAAATTAAAAATCTTCTAATATAAATTTAATATTCTTCATTTTAAACCAAAAACCCCGAAATTTAAATTTAATTCCCTTTTAAGAATCTCTAATACCGCTATAAGAATCTGTAAAATCGTTTTTAAAAATGCCTAATTTGAACTTAGAATTATAAATCAAGATTTTCAAAATGGCTGCAGAAAAACTTGAAAAAAATCGGACAGTGTCAAAATCGTAACAGTGTAGATAAATTAATAATTGCTTTTTAAAAAGTTTCTACTTTGTGCCAAAATGGAAGTAGAAATAGTTCCGTTTGTTGACGGAAATGAAAAGAAAGCAGGGACTTTTCCAAGAAGGCGCAATAGTAGAGTGACAATCACAAAGAAAAAACGGTGAGGAATTTATTAATTAATTTCATAAATAAATTTCTTTTTTTTTTTATTTTAAACATTTGTGTACAAATGTTAAATTATATGGAATTAAATTTAAAGGAACTAGTTTTTTATAAGAAATACTTTCTTTAAACGAATTTTTAAAATATGAGATAAATTTTATCAAAATTATTATGTTATTTATGCAAAACATAAATTTCATTTTGAAATGTTATTTTCTGTGATATATGTATAATGAAATAAATTTACATTTATTTATAGTAATATATAAATAAACAGTAATTTTCTGTGCGTGTTTAATAATAAAATAAAAAATAATTTATTGAATTCTCCGTTACTTCGATCCTCCCTCTCGTGGAATTTTTTGCAACTTCTGCAAATAGGTTACTTCCGCCAATCAGAGTCGATTGTTACTTTGTAACCTACTTTTAGTAGTTCCGTTTTTCACCACTACTTTGCAAAGAAGTTTTGCCGTTAACGGAAATACGAATACACTTTTTCTATCAGAATAATTAAATACAGAAACTTATTGTATTTTAGACTAATTCCCTGTAAAAATTGATTTTTTAGAACAATATATTTTTTAATTGAAAATAGGTTAAGTTCTAATTTTAGGAGGAATCATCTGTTTGTCAAACAAACAGTTAAAAAATTGGTCTAACTCCATATTTTTGTATATTTTAAATTAAAGTAACTATCTAAATTTTAAAAGCGTTTTTGTGGAAAAGGAATCTTATTTTAACATTTCGGTCCATTCAAAATTGTATTTCAATAGAAATTACGATTCTTTGTTTATTGGAAACTATTTAGATAACATAACCTAAAATTTGACAATCGTTTCCAATAAACAGAATTTTGTTATTTTCATTCAAATAAGAATGTTAAAAATACAATTTTTTACCCTTCTTCCAAGATGATTTTAAAATTAAAAAAATAATAATCTCCGTAAACTCCTGAAGTTAGTTAGTATGTATTTATATTTATTCATCTTTTTCTGTCCACGTTTTAAAGTCTGAAGTGAAGTTAGTTAGTATTAATATTTATTAATTCATCTTTTTCTGTCCACGTTTTAAAATCCAGAGTGAAGTTAGTCCCTGTTACTTTATTTTGTTGTGCTGGTTTTTAATTGGCATTTGTGTAAAAACAAAGTTTCGAAAAATGCTTTAAAAATTTATTATGGTTTTTGAAAAAGTTTAAAATATATACACATGCAATTAATTTCCTAAATTTTCAGTTATTATCTCAAATTTAGATTATTGTCATCAATTTTCCATTATATAACGATTTTTTAATTATTTTCTTTTGCTTAAAAATAAATTCTGCAATTTTTCTTGATTTTCATCAATTTATAATTATATTCATTATTTTATCATTACTTTTAAAAATTTCAATTATTTATCCGATATTGCAATTATTTTCATCAATTTTTGTTATTTCTGTGATTTTTCAATTATTCTCTTTAATTAAAATTTTTTAAGTAATTTTGTAATTATTATTTTTTTTAAACATAATTTTATGATTTTTTCAGTTATTTCTCTTAAGTTTTATTGCATGTTTTCAATTTTTCATATTTAAATTATTTTCATCATAATTCAATTTTCTTTCTCAATCTTAAATTATTTTCAGCATATCTTAATTATTTTTTTCAATTTTGAATTAATTTTATCATTTTCCAATTATTTTCCTAGATTGTTAATTATTATTCTCATTTACTAAAATTATTTTCTAAGATTTTTAAGAATTTTTCTAAAATTTCAATTGTTTTCTCCAATTTTTAGTTATTTTCTTTTTTTTTAATTGATTTCTAAGATCTTCATGTATTTTTTCAAAATTAAATTATTTTTTCTTCATTTAAATTTAAATTCTGTATTAAATGTTTTTAGTTTTTCATATTTAAATTATTTTCATCATAATTCAATTTTCTTTCTTAATCTTAAATTATTTTCAGCATATCTCAATTATTTTTTTCAATTTTGAATTAATTTTATCATTTTCCAATTATTTTCCTAGATTGTTAATTATTATTCTCATTTACTAAAATTATTTTCTAAGATTTTTAAGAATTTTTCTAAAATTTCAATTGTTTTCTCCAATTTTTAGTTATTTTCTTTTTTTTTAATTGATTTCTAAGATCTTCATGTATTTTTTCAAAATTAAATTATTTTTTCTTCATTTAAATTTAAATTCTGTATTAAATGTTTTTAATTTTTCATATTTAAATTATTTTCATCATAATTCAATTTTCTTTCTTAATCTTAAATTATTTTCAGCATATTTCAATTATTTTTTTCAATTTTGAATTAATTTTATTATTTTTCAATTATTTTTCTCGATTGTTAATTATTATTCTCTTTTTCTAAAATTAATTTCTTAGATTTTTAAGTATTTTTCTGAAAATTCAAATATTTTCTTTAATTTCTAATTATTTTCATTTGTTATCAGAATTTCAAACTTTCTTTTTTATTAATTATCGTAAATTTCAATTATTTGCAGCATTCTTCCAGACTTTTCCCCAATTTTTAGTTTTTCTCATTTTATAAAATAAATTTCTAAAATTTTTCAAGTATTTTTTTCAAATTTCTATTATTTTCTTCAATTTTTAATTATTTTCCTTTGTTTTCATAATTTCCAAAAAAATGTTATTCATTATCGTAAATTTCAATTATTTTTAGCATTCTTTCAGTTTTTTCTCCAATTTATAGTCATTCTCATTTTCTAAAATTATTTTCTAAGATTTTTAAGAATTTTTCTAAAATTTCAATTGTTTTCTTCAATTTTTAATTATTTTTATTTGTATTCATAATTTCAATTTTTTTTTATTAATTATCGTAAATTTCAATTACTTTTAGCTTATTTCTTCAATTACTTTCTCCAATTTTTAGTTATTTTCTTTTTTTTAATTGATTTCTAAGATCTTCAAGTATTTTTTTCAAATTTTAATTATTTTTTCTTTATTTAAAAAAAAATCTGTAGTTTTTTCAATTATCACACTCAAATGTCATTTATTTTTTACAACTTATCATTTTTTGTATCATATTTTAATTATCTTCGTCAAGTTTTAAAATTTAAAAATCATTTTTCAATTATTTTCCAAAATTTATTTTCTTCAATTTTTAATTCTTCACATTTGTTTCATAATTTCGAATTTTTTTTAACTATTTATCTGACTTTTCAATTATTTATATTATTTTTTATATTATTTTCTTCAATTTTCAATTACTTTCGTTCTTTTTCTCGTTCTTTTTTATAATTGCCAAACATTTTTTACTTTTTTCTCTTTAATTAAAACTTGTTCTGTTCAATTTTAAATTATTTTTATCTTTTTTCATTTATTTTCTCTAATTTTTAATTATTTTTTTTACTTCAATGAACTTCTGAAAATTTTAAGTATTTTTCTCAAATTTTGTTTAACTTTTCTTTATTTAAAATATTTTATGTAATTTGTTTAATTATTTTCTCAAATTTGTTTTTTTTTTAAATTTAATTTATTTATCTCAATTTCTAACTCTGTTTTTTCAATTATTTTCTCTAATTGTACATTATTCAATTTTGTTTTAATTTACTTTAAAGATTCTCAAGTATTTTTCTCAAATTTTAATTATTTTCTTTATGTTTAAAATATTTTTATGATTGTTTAAATTACTTTTCCCAATTTTTAATTGATTTAATTTTTTTTTCAATTAATTTGCAAAATTTGCAATTATTTTGTTTAATTTCAATTATTTTTTGCAATTCTTTTGAATTCTAAAATATTAAAAATTTTGTCCTAAATAAATATTTATTTTATTTATATTAATTGATTTTTCAATATTATATTAAAAATATTTATTTCTTCTTGTTAGATAAATAGTATTTACCGATTTTTTATATTTATTATTGTATTTTATAATTTTTAAAATGAATGAAAAACTAATCGCGCGCTTGTGCGCGTTTTATTTTGCTAGTTTATAATAAAACTGATTCAAGAAGTTTTATGGCTTAGTTTGATGATAGACACCACTTGATTTTGACAGAAGAGGTTATGTGTCTCATTAAAGTCATAAACCACTTCACTGATTTACGTCCCAATGTCATTAAGATACGCAATTTTGAAAATATTACCAACATTGACTTTATTTACGATTTATCTAAATAATTATTTTAAAATTATCAATTTAAATAAATTAACAATTGAATTATTAAAATAATTATTTAAAAATAATTAAAATAAGAATTGTTTATAACATTTTCGAAATTGCAAGTCTTAATAAAATAACAACGTGAATCAGTCAAGTGGTTTAATTGCGACACATAACCTCTGTTGTCAAAAATTTTTATACACAACCTGACCAACTAGATTCTAATTAAAAAATGAACAATTTTTTGATTGTAACTTGACCTAGTTCTAATTAAAAACCACCATATTCAAATCTCTTTTTACAATAAGGTTTAAATATATTTTTTATTCGTCGTAAATTGTAATATTTCGCATTTAAAAAATCTAGTTAAGATGAAATTCTAAAGAATTCTTTGTTTTTTTGTTTCAGGACGTCCCTTTTTATCATCATGAGCTTTATATATGCAAAACTTTTAGTGGTCGTGTGTATCGCCTATGTAATAAGCGATGTCGTCACTTATCGAATACCTGCATATTATTACGAGGGTTTCTTCACATACCTGTATGGAGTTAGTATCCTCTTTTTACTCTACGTCTTCTGCTTCCTTCTTCAGGAGAGTGCCTGCTGCTCCAGAGGTGTTGAAACACCTCCACCACCTCCAAGACCGCCAAAAGCAACTAAAGAAACAAAAGATAAAGATAAGAAGAAAAAAGACAAAAAGGACAAAGAGCAGAAAGGACAGAAAGACAAGAAAAAGAAGGTAATTAATATATTAAAAGTAATGTTTCACTCTCAATTTCATATAAAACATTTTTTTTTTTCAAAGAAAATTAAATTACCATCAGCGACGCAAGTTCAGATTCTGCGTAGAATCAAAATAAATAATCCCGGTCTTTAAACTCTGTCGGAATTCAAGTATTTTCTCGATCTTGTATATTTTCTCTAATTCAGTTGGCATCAGAATAGATTAAAATTTTCTTTCAACAGAGATTATTTTTAGAAAAAAATCTAACGACTGAATAGTTACCAGAAATGTTTACATTGAGTGTTAAAAGTAACGTTTCCTTATGGCATAAAGGAGGTGAATTTAAACAACAGACGAAAATTATGGAACGTTTCTAATTATAGATTCTATTTCCTTTGTTTTTTGAATTAAAATAAATGAAATTAATTTATTGTATAAACGTGCGAATTGGCCAAATAGTTGAAATAAATCTTTTCATTTTATGATTTTGCTCAAGAACGTTTATTTCAGGAACCCGCAGATGTGGAAGCGGCTGTGGTTACTCGCAAGCGTAAAACCACTCAAAATGACCAAAGCCATGGAAGCTTTTTCCTCAGGATGGGCGCCATTGGTAATTTTCAATTTCAATAACAATCGAGACATAAGAAGAAAATATTCACGGAAACCAATTCTTAATTCAATTCCGTTTTAGCTTTCGGTTTGGGGACAATGGTTTACAATGGATTGGAATTTGGGACCTTCTTCGAAGTGCTACCAACTTCACCATGCTATCAAATTTTGAAAGGGGTCAATCCTGTACTTCAGATGATTTTCACATTTATGCAAATGTACTTCATTTTCATGAATTCCAGGGTACGGCGCATAAATCTTTTAGTTATTTCTTTTATCATACTTATCTTATTTTAAACATTTAAATTTTCAATTGCAGCTCAACATTCATCGATTTAAAGTGATCGCTAGATTCGGATTGATGCATGTTGTAGCAACGAACGTCTGTGTTTGGATTCGAACTTTGGTGTTGGAAACATTAAAAGATATTACACTCTATCACAAAAGCCTCGGAAGAAAAGAAATTGGACTTTTGGGTAAGTTTCTTCTTTTTAAATAAGTAGTTTAAAAATAATTTTTGTAAAATGCTTTATTTGAAAGAAACTTGAAAAAGTTCTCACCCAATCCTCCTTGAGGGGATCATTAATTTTAAGCTGATAAAATGTCAGCTAACAATTTCTAATCAAATCTCCAAATATATATTCCTCTGGAAAATACATGGACTTTTTGAATCGAGCACAACGGATGACCCCATTAAGAACCTTTAATAGTACCAACTAATTAATCAATTACCAATTTAATGTCCAAGAATAGGGGATTACATTTTTCGAAAATAGTAGATGACTTTCAATAAAATTGTTTGTACTTATCTGATATTTTATCCTTACAAATGATGCAAATACAAAATCTTTATCAAAATGTTTTACAAATTACTGCGGCAAGCAGACAAAACCCTCGAAACGTTGTTCTGACTAAAATGGACTTGTATGTGATCTAGAGTACTTACCTTGTTGACAATATAACTGTTTTTAAAAATTATTAATAATACAAAGATTCGTGACACACTTTATGACTTCCTAAAACGATTCCCAAACTTTCAAATCGATATCTTCTTTGGTTTAGGCCTAAGGACGTGTTAAAAATTTATCGACACTTATCAAAAAGTCACATTTGCGACATAGCCTCAAGGTAATTGTTGCGGGTCACGCTACACAGATATCCTAAACTACCTTTTATAGCATGTCCCGCAACAATTACCATGGAGCATCACAAATGCATTCATGTTAATGGAAAATTCAAATTGAAATTAAATTTTTGATGCAGCTAGTATCAGCGAACACACCATAAGAAATGCTGATGCGATTCTCGGTGTTGAACCTCGGGACATGGCGCAGCTGCGAAGGTTGTCCTACTCAACGACGCTAAAACCTCCAACGGCAATCAGAGCTGTTAGAACGACTGTGTCATCCTTAGGACGAGTTGCGAGAACAACAGCAAGAGCTGTTGCACGAGCTGTGACAACGGCTACAACAACCACCACCACTGCTTGGAGAACTTCACCAACAGCATCTCAATCAACAACCACTACCACCTCAACAACGACAACACCATTCCCAACAGTTCCCACAACACAACCAACCACAGCAGCAACCACCTTCTCAACTCTATGGACAACACTGGCTCCTGCCAGGAATAACACTTGGAGAGAAACTACAACATCAACAACAACCACAACCACCAGCAACTTGCCAACCTCAACACTCTCCCAACTCGTGGCCGGAATGTTGGATTCCTCACAGTCCCTCAGCAAGAATAGCATTCCTCAGGCTTATGATGTCAACCCAAGCCTTCCCAGCAACTCGAGCAATGAGACCGTCTACTGGGGCTCCAATTTTGGAATTTATGCAGAGGCTCTGACTGCAAACTTCTCCAAGAAAAACGCTTGTGAGCGTGTCAGTATTATGGGTACTACTGTGCAGGATGCTGCTCCTTATCTGTATCCGTTCATCATTGAGTACAGTTTGATTGGCGCCGCTGTTATATACGTGATGTGGAAGCACATTGGTCGTCATCCTCGTTGGCCACGACAGGCTGAAGCTGATCTTGAGCGTCGCTTGGAAGCGATGCTTTCACGAAGAGCTGTTGCTCTAGCTCACGCAGGTTTGTTCTATCTTTATATTGCATTAGCCACGTAGTTCATGATTAGTATAGATCATTCCCTTGTAAATAGTCAACATTTAATAGATTTAGATAGTCTATTGATAACATTATGAAAGAAAATAGTGTACTTAAAGTCAATTAGATTGTAGAATGATTTGGATCCAGGTGTTATTTTGGTCAAAGAACAATTTAGAATGAACAGCAGTTTGGATTAAAGAACATAGTGCTGTTTATTATTGATCCTTAGTGATTAGGGGTCGTTTAAGAATCACGTAAGCACTATGCTTACGTAATACTTGAATGGACCCTTAGACATAATATGTCCAAGATTCTTATTATATTCGAAAATTTATCGCTTGGTAGAACCAAACAAATAAACTTTGATTAAGAACAATGTAGATTGAAAACGAGTTGAGTCGAAGAATAATTTCCATATTCCTTAGAATATTCCCTGCACAGAGGCAAAATTGTTATTTCCCTACCGATACGAATCATTGGAGAATCATTAAGAGATACCATCTTGAACTTATTAAGAATTTTATCATAACAATACTTTTTGACCAATTTTAATTATATTCTTTGCAATATTCAGCAGAAAACCCAACGGGAACGAATGAAAACTTGGAGAAAATCCAACTTGTTATCTTAAAGTTTCGCCTCTGTGTCAGAATTTGTGGAAATTTTTGTGCAGTTTGGGCTTAATAGGACGTAATAATTAACTAAATTGTTCTTAGATCAAGAAGCAACTCGGATCAAAGAAAAAATAAGAACGCAGAACAACTTACAAGGAAACATTTCCAGACTAAAAAAAAATAATTCAAAATACAAAATAGTGTAATAGTTGGATATAAGAGACGAAAAGATTTAATCATTAAGTGAAGTGCAGTTTAGATACGTAAGCCTAGAAGTTCGTTGTAAGTAAATCAGCTGTTTTCGGGATTGAAACCTAACAGATACTTTAGGGTTGGGACACTAAAACGGCACCTTAACCCCACAGTATATGTTAGGTTAAAATCCTTAAAACAGCTGATCTACTTAGAACCAACTTCAAGGCTTAAGTGTCTAAACTGCACTTTAACCTATTCTTCTTTATGAATACATACAAAATCCAAGATACGCCCGCATCAACTATTTCTTAATAGAATTTGAGTTTAGCAGGTATTCCCTCTCGACAATTTTAAAATAAAACATAAGTTCAAATGTTAGATAACTATATTGACAAATTTAAATAAGCCACTGCACCGATCGCGTTGTTTGCTGTATGGTGTTAATATTTTGAGCACTGATTTTAATATTTTGAGCATACTATTTACGTACGGCAAGAAATCATCAACTTTGGGAATTTTGCATGTATGTATAAAAAAAATCTTATTGATTTGTGGTTAAATTGTAATAAAGCATTTTAGTGGTAAACTTTTGGGGTTGTCTGGAGATGTTTCCTTCTTAGATTAAAGAAAAACCATGATAAAAAATAGCTTAACTGAAAGACTAACTTAAATCCAAGAACAACTTGAATCAAAGGTCAATTAAAATTGAAGTCATTATGAGCATTTCTTTCTTGAGCTAAGAAGGACTTTTTATCTAAATACAGTAGGCCCCCCCGTATTGATCAATCCTCTAAAAAACGCGTACCCTGTCACTACCAGTCTTATTATCAACCTTACCCCTTTCCCTCCACTAGGAGATGAACCACCAAGCGATTGTGAAATCGCTCCGTCCATAAACGAGAGTGAAGAAACCAATCGGACCACTACGGGGAAGCCTACTGTTCGAACTGGTCAGTAAAAGACTTCAGATCAGAACGAAGTCGAAATTACTCAGATCCCTTCAGAAACTTTGCCCAAGTAACAAGATTTTTCCAATTTAAATTAAATTTTTCTACTTAACTAATATTATTTGTAATTTCTTATTATGAGTTTTGTTTACACCGCCGGCTTTAAATGTGCTTTTGAAATATATGACACGAAATGCATCAGAGAAAATGCATGACAACATAGGTAATTAAATGTGTAGCTTTCAATTTAGTTCAAAATACGAACTAAAAATGGCCGATTGTTTAGAGGAGAATTGAAGTCTAGATTGAATACTACGAGTCTTCATTTGCCTTTATTAACGCGTCCCGACATTTTAAAAAACTTTTTTGGCAGCGACGAAGTAACACTCATGATGGATGACACAAGACTAAACGGTTCCCAAGAAGGGCAGCTGTTGTTCGTTCGAGTAGGAGTTAGTAATTGCTGATTGGCCGGTGCGCGATTGATGCACCGAAGTCGAACCAATTAGTTTTTTTGCTCTCTGTGAAACATTCTGATTGGTTCAACTTTGGTACGTCGAGCGCGCACCAGCCAATCAGCAATTACCAATCCCTCTTCGAATGAACAAGAGCTACATTTCTTGGCAACTGTTCAGTCTTGTGTTATCCGTCGTGAGTGTTGTGTCGTTGATACCAAAAGAGTTTTTTAAAATGTCGGGATGCGTTAATGAAGGCAAATGAAGACTCGTAGTATTCAATCTAGACTTTAATTCTCCTCTAAACAATCTGCCTTTTTCAGGTCCAATATATCTTTTTATGTAAGATGTATACCAGCTTCAAACATAAAAATTTATGTTATATCCAGTGTATGTTTACTAAAAGAAGTTCGTATTTTGTACTAAATTGAAAGCTATACATTCAATTACCTGTTTTGTCATGCATTTTCTGTGATACACTTCCTGTCGTACATTTCCTGTCATTTGGTCCACCGTCCTTAAGACAAAAAGTCCCACTTATTTTGAAGCTGATTCTCAATTTATTCCTAAACCATAAGAATCAAGAGATAATAAAACAAAAAATATCCAAGTTCCTTTTCGATAAAATTTCTTTTGGTTGAATTGTTACTTGGGTAGGTTTCACGTAGACTATTCATCATCATCAAATGTTTCATTTCTCTAAAATTGATTTAGGACACGGACGAGTGGATTGTGTGGGTGCCAGCAAGGGACTTTTCTTTGGATTGCTCCTTTTGGTGGGTTCCCTAATCTGTCTAATCTGCTTCTTCGTCCTGATTCGCAACCCTGGAATGGGCCTGTTAGCAATTTACTTAGCGGACGCTTCGCACTGTCTCTTAATGGCTCTCTCGATCATCGCAATCATCATCGGATTTATTCGCGTGCAGAGCTTAAAATTCAAGGCCGAGGAGCAGAGTGACCTGAACGACATCCTTCTTCGAGTCTCAGCCTTCGGTCTCTTTATCTACGCAGCCTTCAGCGTTATATCCGGCTCTCTCTCTGCTTTCACTCACGAACCAAATCTCCTTGTGATGGTCACTGGTCTTCTTGCTGTTGCACAGGTGGTGCTCCAGATGCTCTTCATCTCCGATGTCTCTCGCAGGAGAGTTCATTTACCAGAACACGACAGAAGCAAACCTGGCCGACAGATTGTCACCTTCCTGCTAATGTGCAATGTTACCATGTGGGTCATCTACTCATTCGAAGCTCATAAAGTCAACCTAAATCCCGTTCAACTCGACTTCTATGGATATCTCGCTTGGGCAATTGTGCAGAGGGTCACTTTGCCCCTCTGCATCTTCCACAGGTTCCACAGCGCCGTCACGCTTGCTGAGATTTGGAAGACCAGCTACAAGGCACGTCTCGAGTAAACAAGAAACGAGCAACGACCTTATGATGAGAATCAACCGTTCGTTTAGAATGAGTCACAATCGCAGAAGAAAGTAGCAGACTAGATCTAGAAGTGTTGAGAAAAAATCTGAAGTAAGATCGAAGTTGCGATAACTCGTCCAAGACACTGTTTTCTTTTCTTTTCGATGCTGAGGGATCAGGATTTCGAAGAAAGTACAGATTGACTCGCTAAACTAAAGCTACAACGAACGAAGCCCTTTCAAAAAAGGGACTAGAGGTTATTACTCGTTTCAATATTCTTTCAGTCAGCGAGGCTGAAGTGAAACTAGGAAGGACCAGGAACCACCCGTTAAACCAGAAAAGCCGCCTGCTGATTTTCAACATTACAGAGTCATCCAAACAACATAATATGGATCAAGTCATTCGAATTTCGTTTCTGTATGGGTGGACGTCCGAATTTCAACCCGGTAAGAGTAAATTGTTCGAAATTTGATCAATCAACAGAATTTCGATCCAAAACGGGTAAATTGTCTGAGATTTGATTCCATACGAATGAATTGGACAAAATTCGTCATCGATGAATCATCCCGAATCGATCTAATATGGCTAAATTGGAAGAAATTTAGGAGTAAATCATCCGAATTTTAGTAAATCGTCCGAAATTGAACCAGACACGGGCTAAATTGGTCAATTCTGATCTTATTTGGGTGAATGAGACAATTTTCATCAAGGAAAAATCGTCCTAATTCGACCCAATTTGGCTAAATTAACCACACACGAGGTAAATGTCCGAATTTCGACTAAATCAATTGGACACAACACGGGGAATTGGACAAATTTCGTCGCGCGTAAGTCGTTTAATTTGACCTATGTCGGGTAAATTGGCCAAAATTCGGATAAATCGTCCGAATTTCCATCCGTTAAAGGCGAATGATCCACATTTTAACCAAATACGGATGAAATCCACATTTTGACACGATACGGGTGAAATCGTCAGAATTACAAGATTTAATTAAAAAGAAGTAGAGTACTTCGGAGTAGCTCATATTTACTTTCAACGCGAAGATCACTAGTGAATTTAATGCTATTGTCGTGTTTTCTACTTTTATACGAACCACGTCCTGCATCGAGTATGATGGTATCAAACTTTCAAGACTCGATGCAAGGACGAGGCGATTTCGTTGAGTTGGTCTACTACTGAAAAATAAAATTTTGTGATCGCACCTTGTCGTCATAGACAGGTGTAAAAAATGCATTTAATCATGCGGACACAAGCTTACGAAGAAATGAGTGAGTGATCCACAAATTTTTTTGTCCCGCAATTCTGTGTTCACTGCGCATCGCAAAGTACAAAATTGTTTCTACTTTTCCAAATACTTTATCGCACTGTATTACGTATGTAGCATCGCGTGACAAGAATTGAGAATCGAATTGGACGAAAAACGGATAGATATGAGGGATGGAGAATTTTTAACCGAGTTCGAATTGGCGTGGCGCGAGACATTAACAGAAATTATTTTATTATGTAGATGAATTTATTACTTGTTTGTTTGGAGGCCCCGGAGGGATTCCTCCGGGGCCTCCAAACTTTTCCCCTGTTTAAGAAATGATTTTAGTTGAAGAAAAAAACATAAAAATACATAAACAAATAAATACATAAACTGTCGGTAAAACGAATTTATCACTTTGTTTTGTTAGGTCAAAACGACTAACAGATTTTAAAAAACGAGTAAAAGCAAAAATTCCATTTTGGCTTCGCCGTTTCTGTTACAGTCGCGCGCGACGCTATTTGGAACGCTTCATCGGCGATGCGGTTAAGAAAAAAAGAGAAAGAGTTGTTTAAGAAAAAAAAAATAGATAATTGTTAACAAAAAGTGATAATTGTTAACAAAAGAGAGAAATAACGAAAAAAGTGATGTTATGGAAAAAAAAGGAGGGAGAAATATTAACGAAAGAAAAAGAAAGATATTGATAAAGGGAAAAGAGAGATGTTAACGAAAAAGAGAAAGATCTTTTGCCAAAAAGTGTTTAAAAGAGGAAAGAGGATATAACGAAAAGTGTGTATAGAGAATGTAGTTATTTTTTTTAGCACTGATCGCGTATAAATCACCGATAAAGAGACGAAAAGAGGCAGAAACCAGTCATTACTAAAAGCTAACTATGAATAATAGATATCGTTAAGTATAGTAGGCAGAGGAAGTGCAACAGGTAGATTCTAGAATATGTTAGTTAATACATCGTTAGATGAATTCATCACTCATGAAAAGATAAAAATAACTAACTATTGATTAGTGTCTAAGGCCGTTTCAGTGAAATCGATCGTTCATGATAATCCTCAACGTCGTTAATACTGAATATATTATCTCGGCAGATTGTTGTGAGAAAGATTCACGTTTTAGGGAATATTGCAGAATCTTTGCGCACCCTTCCTTCTCATCAACCGCGTAATTTCCATCCTAAAAGCATAGGCGTAATTAGGCATGGGCCAAACGGTTCACTTTCACTCAAAATAATCATCAATTTATATAAACAATTCGACACACCTGTGTGCCCCAGAGTGGTTTAAATTAAAAATTTATTAAAAATAATTTACCACCATTATTGGACTTTCAGGAAAGGTCTAATTTTCAAAATTTTGATTAGGAGATAAAAAATTTTAGATTTTTGTTGATATACTTATCCCTGACAAAATTGATGACTGTACATAGAATTTTTAATCGAAACCACTGTGAATTCCAGTTACGTCTATGCCATCAAAAATATGTACTTACATAGCTTTCGAGTCTAAATATTTTAATTATATTAGATTTATGAAAAACGAGAGGTTATTATTATTATTATTATGATTATTATTAATAAGATATATTATTAATAATAATTCTATCAACATTGTTAGAAAAAAATCTATTAAATTGAATACAGATTTTTCTGACAGTGCTTTTTAATTTGATTATACGAAATGATCGCGCAAACATCGCGATAAGTTTACGACATTATACATACGCGTATTATTATACGTATACCCGAAATGACACTATTGATATATATATAAATAATATACGATATAAATTATATATAAATATAGATATAAATATATTATGATAATAGAATGCATTTGATTGAGCGCGACTGAGTGCTGACTGCGATTGTAAATATCAATAAATTAATCTACGACAGAGCGTTAGTGAAACGAAAAACGTGCCATTTCTCGCTTTTTTCCGACTTAAAAATAATTCTTTTCACCAACGCTCTGCGCCCGAGACTTGCGTGTATCAAGGGTATTTAAAAAACTGCGAATTAAATATAATCAGTGGAATGACGACGTAGAAATATAATCTTTCGTTAACATGGCCATTTACCGAATAAAGATACACTGCCATACCGGACCAATTTCAAAGGGGATATTATCCAGGATCACTGAGAAAGAAGATAAAAGATATAAGAAACGAGATAAGAAAACAGATTAGTAGAACATGATAATGGAAAGTCGATTAGAAAGAAATTGGTACAGAAAATCGAATTACAGGAAGATTCAATATTTTACTGTGAGGCGTTCAAAATGGCGTCGTGCGTCACTTAAGGCGCGCGCAACGCCATCTGGAACGCGAAGAGGAAAAACTTTACAGAAAGTTTGAAGGAAAACTGTTCAATGGAAGATTGTAAGTATATGGAAAGTTGACTATATAATGAAAGATGATAAATTGAAAACCAATCCCTTAATCCGGTCGAGTCATAAAAAGCACCTAAATCCTTCCACGATTCTCGCAAAAGTGAGACTTATACGAGTGTGCGTGCAAAGTATGAATGAATTCGAACGAATGCGACGTTTTCATTTGGCAACGACGTCTTTGTAATATGCCCGTATCGTGAGAAGATTCTTGTATAAGTAACACCGATATCTTAAATATACAGTATAGCCCTAAGCCTAGCAAGCAAAGCCGCGGATTTGCACAATATTTAATCAGAGATGGGTAAAGCCTCCAAGTCACAAAAAAAAAAAATTCACATTAATTTTAAGCTTCTACCCCTTTTTCTGACCAGCCTTTAACGTTTGCCAAGGTCAGATCTATTAAAATAACGGTTAAATGGACCAGAATATACTCTAGATTTTGATTATTCCTTAGCAAAAAAATACTGCATTTTTGTCGCAATTATTAAATTAGAAAAGAGCTGTCAGATTTTTTGATAAGGAATGCAAGATTATACGCTTATTTTCTACTCTAGTTTTAGAAACTTAAGGATTCGGACTCAATCTCGTATTTCTAACTATACCCATTAATTTTTTAAGTTTTTTTTTTACAAAATCAACAGAAAAAGAATTGTGCTTTATGTGAAAATATTTTGTTATAAGAAGTTTATTAACAATTATTTAGTAAACATACTAAGTTAATTTTTAAAGCATTCAATTTGTTGAAACTGTAAAACATATTTATATTAAACCTCTGAAATACTGTGTTCATTAACATTCTTAAACATTACGTATATTTATATTGAAACTTTGAAAATCTAGTACCTTCTCATTATTGATGAGAATGTAAAAAAATATTATGTACTTATTGAGAATTAACGTTTTTTAAATATTGTATATAAAAGGAATGATTATGAATTCAATTCATTCCTGAGAGATCCAATACCAAAGTATTTAACTCTGATACATACTTGTTACTGATAAATTTCATTTATATACTTAATGTTCGTTGTTCGATATCTGTTAATTAAGATTGATCTTTTGACTAAGGTTGACATTTTTTAATGTATCTTTACAATGCATTGTACCTGGTGATTAATTATTATTACGCTAGAATCCCATCTCTGTGAGTATAAACGTAGAACTAGTAAGACAGTGAGTACTTTCTCGAGGTTATATTGACCAAGGGTCATGATTAATATTCAACAGGACTTTAATACTTTTAATGGGGAGCCAATCAAACGAAAGTTTAACGAAGGCGTGACCGTTATTAATATATAGGGACTACTTTCGCGTAACAGTAAATAACTAAAATAATATATCAATGACCGCAGACTATGAAGCAAATCCGCGGCGATGTTATTTAATATTACGTAGCAAGTTTTTGATGTCTTCGACTATAATTATCAAAGTTTGTACACACACGCGCACAAGTGACTCATACTTACAACTATACAAAAACACAACTGAACATTAATGTAAATGAACAAGATAATTAAAAAAAAAAAAATGCATACATGTTGTCAAGTAAGCAGTTCTTAATCCAAATAGTGAAAAGAACGTTTAATTCATTCATTCACAAGATCATTGATTGTAATGTTAACGTTTCATTGTATCCGTTGAATGGCACGTACGCGCATGTCTCATCCGCGTAATTTGTAATGATAATGATTATATTGGTTAATAAAAGTTATCTAGATGTACATATGTTACTTGTTTTTTAATATGTATCCTCTCTTTCTTTGTAGATTTTTAAAAGCAGGTATATGTAAGTGAAAAAACGTTTGGAGTAAAAAAATAATTATTTAATGATGTTTTTGGAAAATATAAACCCTCTCACATTGAAATAGAAACGCTTGAGAATTAAATAAGATAATTATTTAAGAAAACATAGAATACATTATTTTTAAAATATCTTGATTGAAATTCACCATTTTCGAATTATTTGCTTCTAAAATCAATCATCTCATTAATTATTATTATATAATTATTATTATTTATTAAATAATAATAATCTCCGTAAACTCCTGAAGTTAGTTAGTATTTATATTTATTCATCTTTTTCTGTCCATGTTTTAAAGTCTGAAGTGAAGTTAGTTAGTATTAATATTTATTCATCTTTTTCTGTTTACGTTTTAAAAACTGAAGTGAAGTTAGCTCCTGTTATTTGATTGATTTTGACTCTCATTATCAGGAAATATTTTGAAATGGTTTTTAAGGAAGTTTAAAATATATACACATGCTATTAATTTCCTAAATTTTCAGTTATTATCTTAAATCTAGATTATTGTCATCAATTTTCCATTATATGACGATTTTTTAATTATTGCTTCTTCATAGAGGAAGCGTTGTGATCGTTAAGATTTTCGATTTTCCAAAAATAGTGTAAATCGACTCAGTTTCATCTGAAAAGTTCAAATTTTCATTCCTGAGAAAATGTCCGGATGTGTGTGTGTGTGTGTGTGTGTGTGTGTGTGTGTGTAAGTGTGTAAGTGTGTGTGTATGTGGTAAATTTTTTGTCGACAGGATATCTCGAGAACGCTTCAATGGATTTTAATAAAATTTGGATGACATATGAAGCTCACAAATATCTAAATTTGGACACAGGGATTTGTGAAAATACCCAATCAAATTTTTTTGAGCACCTTTTTTCATCGAAAAATATCGTTTTTTGGCAAAAAAATTTTTCATGCTAAAAATTCAGACAAATGAATGAAAAACTCATATTCCTTGTTTCAAAGCCTATCGATTGACCTATATAAAGTATATAATTGACCAAAAACTCACGTAATAATTCATGATTTTTCAGTTTTTTTCATCAAAAAATCTCGTTTTTGATAATTTTTTTCATGCTCAAAATTCAACCAAACGAATTACAAAATCATATTCCTTGTCTCAAAACGAATAAAATAAAAAAAAAATTTTAACCCTAATAGCTAATTTAGTCATTCTTTTAAAATTAATTTATTTCATATATATACTTAATACTTAATTCATTTTTCAAAAACAGAAAACAGGTTATGTATTTTCAATACCGCACAGACTTAAACGTTAAAAGAGATTATGTAATCAGAATTAATTTTAATAAGATTGTTATTAGTTAAAAAAAAAAAAAATTTATTTTAATTATTTTATATATTACAAAAATTTAGTTATAATAAATAAATAAATAAAGTTTTGGAAGATAGAAAAAAATATATACCTATATTGATTTATTATTATTACTTATTGGCATAAAAATAAATAATAATTAATTTAAAATTAAAATATTATTTTTTATATTATAAATAAATTTATTGCTTCCTCTATGAGGAAGCAAATTATCTTGCTTTCTTGGAAGCGAAGTGTCCGTGAAATGGACAGAATTCACACCTAGTTTAGCTTTCTTCCAGTCTTTTCTCTAATTTTTAGTTATTCTCATTTTCTAAAATTATTTTCTAAGATTTTTAAGAATTTTTCTAAAATTTTAATTGTTTTCTTCAATTTTTAATTATTTTATTTGATTTTATAATTTAAAATTTTTTGTATTAATTATCGTAAATTTCAATTGCTTTCAGCTTATTTCTTTAATTGTTTTCTCCAATTTTTAGTTATTTTCTTTTTTTTTTTAATTGATTTCTAAGATTTTCATGTATTTTTCTCAAATTTAAATTATTTTTTCTTTATTTAAAAAAAAAAATTCTGTAATTTTTTCAATGATCACACTAAAATGTCATTTATTTTTTACAACTTATCATCGTTTGTATCATATTTTAATTGAGGCAGTTGGTGCAGAAACCGCACAAGTCCACTTTTTTTCGAAAATCACTTTTTTATTGAAAATTTATCTTTAAATGAAGCTCTACGATCTAGTAAAATGTTACATATGTTACTAAACTCTAAACCCTTTAAAATAAATAAACAAATTTTCGTTTCGTGCAGAAACAGCACAAGTCCATGATTCCAAGCTGCGCACAAAGATGCGCAATGGATGTAATAATATTTATTTGTGATATTTTTAAAGTGTTTTAGACATTGTTAAATAATTTACATAAAACAGTCTATTTTATAAATAAAATGCACTGAAAGCGAGGCAGAAAACAATAATAGTGAATTATGTGATAATTGTTAAGAAAATGTTGGAAAGTGATTTTTAAAAAATGTTTATTATTGATAAAATCCTAATAAAAATTATCCAAATTAAAAATTTTTAATATATGTTACTAAAAATTTACTAAAACTGTGATACTTCACTTTATTCAATACATTTTCTGTGTTTTCCATTTCCTTTTGTGCAGAAACCGCACAAGTCAAAAAGTTAATTTATTTTTTTTATACCCTATATTAATTAAAATATAAATCAATCATATTGAATTTTAAAACTTATAGGTTAGTAGAAAATAATACAAAACGCAGAATTAAAAAAAATTCTCACATTTACAAGAAAAACAGTTTTTATTGATTCCTGAACAATTACGATTTGTGGACTTGTGCGGTTTCTGCACCAACCGCCTCAATTATTTTCGTCAATTTTTAAAACTTAGCAACATTTTTCAATTATTTTCTAAAATTTATTTCCTTCAATTTTCAATTCTTTAAATTTGTTTCATAATTTCAAAAATTTTTAACTATTTATCTGACTTTTTAATTATTTAATTATTTATATTATTTTCTTCAATTTTCAATCACTTTCGTTCTTTTTCTCGTTCTTTTTCATAATAGCCAAAAAGTTTTTACTTATTTCTCTTTAATTAAAACTTGTTCTCTTCAATTTTAAATTATGTTTATCTTTTTCCATTTATTTTCTCAAATTTTTATTATTTTCTTTATGTTTAAAACATTTTTATGCTTGTTTAAATTACTTTTCCCAATTTTTAATTGATTTCATTTTTTTTCAATTAATTTGCATAAGTTGCAATTGTTTTGTTTAATTTCAATTTTTGTTTTCAATTCTTTTTAATTCCAAAATATTATAAATTTTGCACTGAATAAATATTTATTTTATTTATATTAATTGATTTTAAAATATTATATTTAAAATATTTATTTCTTCTTATTATATAAATATTATTTACCTATTTGTTATATTTATTATTGTATTTTATAATTTCTAAAGTGTATGTATTATTCAGGACAAAATTTATAATATTTTAGAATTGAAAGAATTGCAAAAAATAATTGAAATTAAACAAAATAATTGCAAATTTTGTAAATTAAATGAAAAAAAAAATAAATCAATTAAAAATTGGGGAAAGTAAATTAAACAATCATAAAAATGTTTTAAATATAAAGAAAATAATTTAAATTTGAGAAAAATACTCGAGAATCTTAAAAATAAATGAAAACAAAATTGAATAATGAAAAATTAGAGAAAAAAATTAAAATTTGAAAAAACATGATTAGAAATTGAGATAAATAAATTAAAATTAAAAAAAATAATTAAAATTTGAGGATATAATTAAACCAATTACATAAAATATTTTAAATAATGAAAAGTTAAACAAAATATGAGAAAAATACTTAAAACTTTCAAAAGTTTATTGAAATAAAAGAAAATAATTAAAAATTAAAGAAAATAAATGAAAAAAAGATAAACATAATTTAAAACTAAACAGAATAAGTTTTACTTAAAGAGAAATGAGTAAAAACTTTTTGGCAATTATGAAAAAGAACGAGAAAAAGAATGAAAGTAATTGAAAATTGAAGAAAATAATATAAAATATAATATAAAGAATTAAATAATTGGAAAGTTGGATAAATAGTTACAAAATTTTTAAAAATATGAAACAAATGTAAAAATAAATTGAAAATAGAAGGATATAAATTGTGGAAAATAATTAAAAAATGTTTTTACATTTTAAAACTAGACGAAAATAATTAAAATATGATACAAACAATTATAAGTTGTAAAAAATAAATGACATTTAAGTGTGATCATTGAAAAATTTACAGATTTTTTTTTAAATAAAGAAAAAATAATTGAAATTTGAAACAAATACATGAAGATCTTAGAAATCAATTAAAAAAAAAAAAAAATAACTAAAAATTGGAGAAAAGAATTGAAGAAATAAGCTAAATATAATTTAAATTTACGGCAATTAATAACATTTTTTGGAAATTATGAAAACAAATAAAAAAATAATTAAAAATTAAAAAAAATAATAGAAATTTGAGAAAAATACTTTAAAATTTTAGAAATTAATTTTATAAATTTAGAAAACTGAAAATTGGAGAAAAGTCTGGAAGAAAGCTAGAAATAATTAAAATTTACGATAATTAATAAAAAAAATTTTTAATTCTGATAAGAAATGAAAATAATTAGAAATTGAAGAAAATATTAGAATTTTTAAAAAAATACTTAAAAATCTTAGAAAATAATTTTAGAAAAAGAGAATAATAATTAACAATCGAGAAAAATAATTGAAAAATGATAAAATTAATTCAAAATTGAAAAAAATAATTAAAATATGCTGAAAATAATGTAAGATTGAGAAAGAAAATTGAATTATGATGAAAATAATTTAAATATGAAAAAGTGAAAACATTTAATAAAATTTGAGAGAAATAACTGAAAAAAGCATAGGAATATATGTTTAAAAAAAATAATAATTACAAAATCACTTAATAAATTTTAATTGAAGAGAATAATTAAAAAATCGCAGAAATAATGAAAATCGATGAAAATAATTGCAATATCAAATACATAATTAAAATTTCTAAATGTAATGCCAAAATAATGAATATAATTATAAATTGATGAAAATCAAGAAGAATTGCAGGATTTATTTTTAAGCAAAAGAAAATAATTAATAATTTAAATAATTTAAATAATTTAATTGCATGTGCAATTATATTTTATTGCATGTGCATATATTTTGAACTTCTTCAAAAACCATAATAAATTTTTAAAGCATTTTTCGAAACTTTTTTTTTTACACAAATGACAATTAAAACCAGCACAACACGACACTGACGAAAAAGATGACCTTATTCTTTCAATTCAAATTTGAAAATATTTTCTGATAAAGAGAGTCAAAATCAATAAAATAACAGGGACTAACTTCACTTCAGTTTTAAAACGTGGACAGAAAAAGATGAATAAATGTTAATACTAACTAACTTCACTTCAGACTTGAAAACATGTACAGAAAAAGATGAATAAATATAAATTCTAACTAACTTCAGGAGTTTACGAAGATTATTATTATTTAATTAATTAATTAATTGCTTAAAATAAAAAATAAAAATGTTCACTTTTTACTTTTTTTGAAAAATTTCCAATTGATACAATTTTTGAAGAAATCATCACATTTTAATTCTATAAATGTCATTTAAAAGCATTTTTGTCACCTTTAAAACTATTTGTTTAAAAATGCTCTACAATAATGTTTAAGAAAAATATGATCATTTGTTTATAAAAATAGCCCTTTTATTCAATTGTTGGTAACTTGAGAACAACTGACTTTTGGAACAAATTGTTAAGGAAAAAAATGTGCCTTTTTGTGCATAGAATTAGGAAAAAAATATTTAAACATTAATAAAAAAAAATTTTTTTTATCGTTATGTATTGATATGTAAAGGTTATTCGTCTTAGAGCAGGAATACAGAAGGGTCAGTCCATTTTATTTCACCTAAAGCCGTTGCGGCCTATTTTTTAAAAATTCTGATAATTTGTAGAAATCATCTTTAGGATCCTGGGAATGCATATTGGACAATGATTTTCTGAAATTTTATTGACTTATTTTATAAAATTGATTTTAAAGTTGAGATGGGCTTTAAAAATGTCATTTTGACAGGTGGACAAATTAAATAAAAAAGCACACAAATAATTAATAAATGAATTATTTTTTCTTTTATAATTGTTAAGAATTGTTTACTTTTTAATTTCCGAACACTTTGAGTTTAACGTAACTTCTTATAATTATGAAAATTGATATTAAATATGAAGTGTCAAATGTCAAAGTTTCACACTTTTAAACTATTTTTTTTAGAATGTGAATTAATATTTTTTAATAAAACGTTACTTAAAGTGAAGTACTTTTAATTTAGTTACATATGATCTAGTGTTTTTTTAAATTACTAATTTGGAAGTATGTAATATTTTACCTTCAAAATTGAAATTTGATGAATTTCGCACAATTTCAAATACCAATTTCTCATTCCCAGAAGATCGGGAAAATCCCATTCTTGATTAAATATTTGAACTTGACCTCCCTTTTCTTGATCTCAAAGTTTGGCATTGGAGAGACGAACGATTCTTGAGTTAAATTGATTTTAAAATAGTCGTTTTGTGAATGATATTATAACCTGCATGTTATTTACGTGTCGTCTTCTCAAATTTTGTTTCTAGCATTACGTTTTAATTAAAAATGCAGTGTTCTCTCGGTGTGTATTTTAAAGAAACTTGCGAAAGTTTAACGACCCCTTTAGAACAACCAATAAGGAATAAATATAGTGAATCCGAAGAATTAATTTTAAAATTACGAAGCCATGAAAATATCAACACTATATGTGAAAAACATGAAAATAAATATTTACATAATTATTCTCAATACTTCGGAAAAAAATGTTGCGATCCTTATAGTTGTCATACGTCAGTAAAGTCGAAAGGGCTACGCGAAATAACTTTAAATTTTGTAAAAACGAACAACTTTTTAAATTTAGTTCCTGGTATGAGCATCTGCCCAACTTGTAGAAAAAAAATTGCTGAAGAAAGAGACAATCAAATTAACAAACTTGATATAATTAATGATCCTTCATTTGAACTTCCAGAAATTATTGAAAAGGAAGCTTTTTCGTCAATTGGATTGCAACCAAATAAAATAAGAAAATTAAATAATAGTCAAAGACAATCCGCAATTAAAAATGCTTTACATGAGACATCGAGATCAATAGCAGATAATCTGAACAATTCTTTCAATCTTCATATAAAAACTCAAAATTCAGAAGATTTTTTCTGGGCCGAAGGTTATAAAACATTGGTGGAAGAATTGAAGAAGAAAATTAAAGTTTGCGAAAAAATAGATAAAATAAAGATATTAACTTTAGTTCCTAAATTTTGGTCAATAGAAAAGATTTGCAAAGAATTTAACGTTACAGAATATGAAGTTAAGGAGGCCAGAAAATTAACTGAATCGCACGGAGTGCTGCCTGAAATTACTTACAAACCTCGAGAAGGAATAGATGATTCAACAAAAAATGAAGTGATAAGTTTTTACGAAAGTGATGAAAATAGTAGAATGTGCCCTGGAGCTAAGGACTACGTTACGTTCAGAATATCTTTATTTTATCTATTTTTTCGCAAACTTTAATTTTCTTCTTCAATTCTTCCACCAATGTTTTATAACCTTCGGCCCAGAAAAAATCTTCTGAATTTTGAGTTTTTATATGAAGATTGAAAGAATTGTTCAGATTATCTGCTATTGATCTCGATGTCTCATGTAAAGCATTTTCAATTGCGGATTGTCTTTGACTATTATTTAATTTTCTTATTTTATTTGGTTGCAATCCAATTGACGAAAAAGCTTCCTTTTCAATAATTTCTGGAAGTTCAAATGAAGGATCATTAATTATATCAAGTTCGTTAATTTGATTGTCTCTTTCTTCAGCAATTTTTTTTCTACAAGTTGGACAGATGCTCATACCAGGAACTAAATTTAAAAAGTTGTTCGTTTTTACAAAATTTAAAGTTTTTTCGCGTAGCCCTTTCGACTTTACTGACGTATGACAACTATAAGGATAGCAACATTTTTTTCCGAAGTATTGAGAATAATTATGTAAATATTTATTTTCATGTTTTTTACATATAGTGTTGATATTTTCATGGCTTCGTAATTTTAAAATTAATTCTTCGGATTCACTATATTTATTCCTTATTGGTTGTTCTAAAGGGGTCGTTAAACTTTCGCAAGTTTCTTTAAAATACACACCGAGAGAACACTGCATTTTTAATTAAAACGTAATGCTTGAAACAAAATTTGAAAAGACGACACGTAAATATCATGCAGGTTATAAAAAAAAGAATAAAGGAAATAAACGAGTAGGTTAAAATTGTTAAAATGAATATTTAAAAAAAGAATGTTTATTAAAAAGTTTTAGGGTTATAAGTATTTTGTTAATAAATTAAAATAATTTGATAAATTTAATAAATAGCCAAATAAATTAAATACTTGATCAAATTATAAACTAAATTTTATTTATTTAAATATAATTTTAAATTTGACTTAAATATCTGTTAAATCGATAAGAATCAAGCTATAACTTCAGTTTGATAATCTACTTGTTTTTGTAACCTTAAATTTCATTCACAAAACGACTATTTTAAAATCAATTTAACTCAAGAATCGTTCGTCTCTCCAATGCCAAACTTTGCGATCAAGAAAAGGGAGGTCAAGTTCAAATATTTAATCAAGAATGGGATTTTTCCGATCTTCTGGGAATGAGAAATTGGTATTTGAAATTGTGCGAAATTCATCAAATTTCAATTTTGAAGGTAAAATATTACATACTTCAAAATTAGTAATTTAAAAAAACACTAGATCATATGTAACTAAATTAAAAGTACTTCACTTTAAGTAACGTTTTATTAAAAAATATTAATTCACATTCTAAAAAAAAAATAGTTTAAAAGTGTGAAACTTTGACATTTGACACTTCATATTTAATATCAATTTTCATAATTATAAGAAGTTACGTTAAACTCAAAGTGTTCGGAAATTAAAAAGTAAACAATTCTTAACAATTATAAAAGAAAAAATAATTCATTTATTAATTATTTGTGTGCTTTTTTATTTAATTTGTCCACCTGACAAAATGACATTTTTAAAGCCCATCTCAACTTTAAAATCAATTTTATGAAATAAGTCAATAAAATTTCAGAAAATCATTGTCCAATATGCATTCCCAGGATCCTAAAGATGATTTCTACAAATTATCAGAATTTTTAAAAAATAGGCCGCAACGGCTTTAGGTGAAATAAAATGGCCTGACCCAGAAGAAAAAAATCTGTAAAAAAATTTCTTTTTTTTTAATGTTTAAATATTTTTTTCCTAATTCTACGCACAAAAAGGCACATTTTTTTCCTTAACAATTTGTTCCAAAAGTCAGTTGTTCTCAAGTTACCAACAATTGAATAAAACAACAAACAAATGATCATATCTTCCTTAAAAATTATCGTAGAGCATTTTTTAACAAATAGTTTTAAAGGTGACAAAAAATGCTTTCAAATGCCATTTATAGAATTAAAATGTGATGATTTCTTAAAAATTGTATCAATTTGAAATTTTTCAAAAAAAGTGAAATTTTTTATTTTAAGCAATTAAACAATAAAAAAAAAATTTTAATTTCTCCTAGGTGTCATTCCAAGTCAAATATTTAAGCTTTGAAATAAATATTTGATGAAGATTTTATCTTTATTATTAATGAAGATACAAAGCTTTTTGTAATGCCTTTGCATGCCGTAGGGTGGGCAAATCCTTTTGAGCGGTACTGTAAGTGAAAAAACGTTTGGAGTAAAAAAATAATTATTATTTAATGATGTTTTTGGAAAATATAAACCCTCTCACATTGAAATAGAAACGCTTGAGAATTAAATAAGATAATTATTTAAGAAAACATAGAATACATTATTTTTAAAATATCTTGATTGAAATTCGCCATTTTCGAATTATTTGTCTTCTAAAATCAATCATCTTATTAATATTATAAAGAGAAAATATTATTTCCTTTTAATACAGAAAATCTAAAGTTTTTATCTAAAAATTGAAGTGACATCGAAAACGGTGTTTCATAAAGGACAAAAAAAAGGTCTATAAAAGATATATGAAGCTCCTGCGATTAACGTTTAGCTTCGAAAAAAGGTGAGTTTTAGAAAGAAAACCTGAAATCTGAAATTTAATAAGGGGCGGAAAAACGGAAAAATAATGAAAATCATTCGAAATTGAAGAAAATTTTTGAAAAATTATAAAAATAGATTAAAATTGAAATCATATAATTGAAATAAATAATTGAAAATAATAGAAATCAGAATAAAAAAGAATTGTTAAAAATTGAAGATATTTTTAATTATTACTAAATTTATTATTCTCAAAGCGTAGATTAATTAAATTTTTAATCAATGAAAATTCAAATTTATCCTTATAAATAAAATCAGAGTTTTGTCTATACTTTGTTTTAAATCTCAAATTTTTAACATAAACTTTTGTTTTGAGCTTCAAGGAATCCAAAAATTACAATAAAAAAATTCATGTCTGTCTGTCTGTCTGTCGTCACAAAACTTTGTACGCCAATCACATTTAAACGACTTAACCTATTTAAACGAAATTTTGTGGTATATTAGGTGTTGATCCAAGTTAGGTTTATAAATTTAGAAAGTTCAAAAATTTTAATTAGAACAGAAGATATGCCAATTTTTCAAAAAAATTGAAAAACCCACATTTTTTTAGATTACGACTTTTTATTAGATTAAGTACTTCTAATCTTTTTGCACTAACTTTTTTATTACAATAAAATTTATTATAATAAATTTTAAAAAATAAATATCAAAATCAATTTTAGATGAAACAATAAGAAATATCAATTTTTAAATCTGGACTTTTTTTACGTAAAAAAATGAAAAATAAGTTAATCAAAAAAATTGTATTTATAAACTTGGTGTAGGTTGTATTATAAATCGGTAACTCGAATTTTATTAAAAATAAAAGTTAGGCCTTAAAAAGCACAAAAGAAAAAAATGTACTAAGTTCTTTTCAGAAAATATTTTAAAATACAAGAAAGTTTGTTAATAATAATAAAGATGGCTTTTTGTTAGTATCCCATAAAATATTCAAAATTTTATTTATAAGCATTGTAAAAAATATTTTAAACAATAGTTGTGGATGTAATCAAAATAGACGTTATATATATTTTTTACAAAAAAGTTAATAGTTTTCTTTAAAAAATACAAAAACGTGTTAACGACGATGAAAATAGTCTAAAATTTTACAATTAATCATAGCAAATCTCTTAAAATGAGATTAATTGTTTACATTTAATAGTACAGCTCACTGTTAAATTGACAGCTTTCAAAAGAAAAAGTAGCATCTTTTTTTCCAAAAGTTATTTATCATTTAAGTTAAAAAAAATAACTGAAAGTTTCCAAGAGAAGTTTCTAGGAAGTTTTCAAGGGATGTTTCCGGGAAGTTTCCAAAGGAAGTCTCCGAGAAGTTTTCAAGGAAGGCTCCAGGGAATTTTTTAAAGTGAGTCTCCGGGAAGTTTCCAGAAAGTTCCCAAGAAATGTTTCTTGGAAGTTTGCAGAAAGTTAGCATAGAAACTTTCCAAAGGAATTTTCCTGGAAGTTTCCTGAAAGTTTCCAAGGAATATTTCCTGAATGTTTCCAAAAGAAGTCTGCGGGAAGTTTTCAAGGAAGGCTGCCGGGAAATTTCCAGGAAGGTTTCAAGGGAAGTTCCGGGGAAGTTTCCAAGGGACGTTTCCGGGAAGTTTCCAAAGGAAGTCTTCGAGAAGTTTCCAAGGAAGGCTGTCGGGAATTTTCAAAAGAAAGTCTTCGGAAGTGTTCAGGAAGTTCCCAAGGAATGTTTCTAAGAAGTTTGCAGAAAGTTGGCATGGGATGTTTCCAAAGGAATTTTCCCCGAAGTTTCCAGGAAGTTTCCGAGGAATGTTTCCAAAGGAAGTCTCCGAGAAGTTTCCAGGAAATTCCCAAGGAATGCTTTAGGGAAATTTGCATCGGTATTTCCATAGGAATTTTTCCGGAAGTTTCTGGAAAGTTTTCAGGATGTCTCCAAGAGATGTTTCCGGGAAGTTTCCAAAGGAAGTCCTTGGGATGGGTTTAAGGAAGGCTTCGAGGAAACCTTCAGGAAGCTTCCAACGGAAATTTCCGAGAAATTTTCAATAAGTTCCCAAGGAATATTTCCGGGAAGCTTTCAGGAAATTTCCAAGGGATATTTACGGCAAGTTTAATAAAAGATATTCTAGATTATATAAAAATCGAGGTTCTGCTTTTTATAGCACCCAAACCCCCCTGCAACCGTTTAAAAAATTACACTTTTTATGACAGCAAATTCTCTTTATTCGTTTAAAATAAAATTTACAGTTATATCACCCCAACCTTTTCTTATCCGTTTAATAAAAATCCCACTTTTTATAAAATTCTGACCCAAGGGTAAAAATTTGCAAAACTTGACCTCCAGTTATTCATTTTTCTCGAGGACTATTTATTTTGATAAAAAGAATCATAGAGCATGAAATGCGTATTTTTATCTGATCTACATTTTTTATTTAAAACATTTTTTAAAATTATGAATATTTCATGAGATAATAGCAAAACAATGTGAATTATGGTAGATTTTTGTTTTTTAACATTATAATAAAATTGACGCAAATTATCATTATAATATTCGTAATCAGCACATCAAAACACGTAAATAACGTACTTTCAAGGAAATCAAAAATATGTGCTAATCAGAAGTATATCCAAACAAGGATATTAAAATTTAATAATTTTTGGAAGTGAATTATGTTGCTTAGAAAAGTTTGTTGCAAACACTTGCTGCATGAAAATAATTTGTGGAAAATGTAATATAATATGTTGTCAAAAAATACTTTCTGTCAGAAAATACTTTTGGTCAAAAAATACTGTTGATGGCACGCCACTAGATTTTGATGCTCGCCAAAGGAGGGCTTGAAAGCTAATTTCTAATAAATCATCATTATAACTAATTTATTTTGTCTTTTAAGAGCGAGAAACGTCAACATTGAAGTCTAGTGAGAACATCTTTGGTCACAGTTAGGAATGTTTTTTTCGGCGGGGGGGGGGGGGGGGGGGGGTAAACGAATAAAATATAGTTAATATAATATATATTTATTAAATGTAATAAAAAGCTTTGTTATGTCCCATTAATTATTTCGAAGAAAATTTTGGAAAGATAAATATAGCGGTTATGAAAATGGCAACGTTGCTAATAATTATATGGACTTTTTTAATGGATTAAAATTTCAATAAATTGTTTCATTTAGAAAATTTATGTAAATAAAACTTTTTTGAGTTATTCCTAAATCAAATTAAATGAACTTATTAATAAATTCAATTATTATAATCCTATAGCGATTACAATTTACGTATCAGTGGCGATAATTTTCTTCATCTTATCGAGACTCAACCATTCACTACATTCTGGTCTTCACTTTATTCAGCTTCACTATATTATTAAGAACCTACTGTACTGTTGAAAACAAGTATTTTACACCTCGAAACGTATATTACCGTATATTACAGTAAACTATCTGACGTGTATTACGTCGTCGAAACCTCCAAGTCACGAGTAACTTCTGAACCCTGGGTATATTATGTGCACAACCCTGATGCTCAGTGATGGGCAGGGTTGTGCACGTAAAATACATTAGGTAAATTACATAGGTTTTCTACGTATAATACATGCGTATTATACATGAAAAATTGGAAATTAAAGGTGCCGTCCCACGTCTGCGTTGTTCCGCAATGTTTTGCGTTGTGAGTTTTGTCCCTAGACTCTTGAAAATCACCAAGAGGTCAAGGCGGATTTACATAAACTGTAATGTGGGCAATTCGCATTCCACTTTGTTCCTAATTTTGTAAAGAAAAAATTGAATTGTCAACAAAAATATTTGTAAAGGAGAGAGAAATTTAAACATTATTTATAAAATGTTAAATTCCGAGAAGTAAAATGTTGGGGTAAGTAAACAAAAGTGTTATGATATTTTTAATACCAAAGTATCTAAAAGAATTTGTAGCCCTGTTTGTTCCCCTATTATTGTGTTGTATTATAGGTTATGTTAACATAAAAAATGTTTGATCATTAACTGATTTAAAATTTATTATATTGATAAACTTGATAAACATTTAAACATTTTATATTTCTAAATGAAAAGCGGTATGCCTTGATCTACAATATTAATATATTGCACTATTGCATCAATATTTATTTATATATATATATATACATATATATAGCACTAGTGATATTATACTCATACACCAAATGTAAGGTTAATTAATGCATAAAATTATAAATTATAAACACACACATAGTTTGTAAAATTCCTTGCATTCACAAACATTTCTTCATGAATGTTCCAAATTGTAGTTGTATACAAGATACATACATAAATGAACAGAACTGTTACCTAATATTAATTATTTATTCTTTTTTTAATTGTAGTTTACCAAAAGGTGTGGCTATTGCAGCTGTCTTTTAAAAAGTTTAAAAAACGTGCGGAGATATAAGTGTTTTCAAACATTTGATGAAGATACTCAATACATATCTGTAAATGACAATCAAGTAGTTATTATGGGTAAGAGTTTATTATTATTTTTGTAAAAATGTGTTTCTAAAATCTTGTAATGAATACTGTCATTTGTGTTACAGTTACTGACGAAGATAAAGACGAATCTTGCAAAAAAAATTGGAATAATGATTGGGATGAATTGCTTATTGCTGCTGTATGTTAAAGACCTGAAATTTATAATTACCATTTACCAGTTTAAGAACGTGCAGAATTGAAGATTGCAGCCTTCTGGAATGAAATTCGTAATTGCTTAGGGTGTAAGTTGTAGACTTTTATACATTATATTCAGCAAATTGGTGTTATAACTTGTAATAATAATTATATATATATACAGTCGAACCTTGATAAGTGAGAATCCAAAAGGGACCAAGAAATTTTTCTCACTTAGTAGGTTTCTCACTAAGACAGGTTCTTACTAACAAGTGCTGCTTTTTTACTAATGGAGATTTATTAAGGTTTTGTTAATTAAAATTTTAGTTTTACGTAATTATTAATTAATAATTATTTATTTAACAAATATAACAACAATAGTCCATCTAAAGGAATATTTTTATCTAAAAATTGTTTTATTCACTCCACAAGGCAATTTTCAAGATCATGAAATTCAACTAACCGTTTTCTTTTTAAATTTCCACGACCTTCAAAACACTGCGATTTTATAGAATCCGTTTCTTTTAATATTCGATAAAAAGTGGCAGTTGATAGACCGAATTAACTTTCTATTACAAGTCGTTTCTTTCCACTTTTGAATTCACTTATAATTTTTAGTTTCTTATTTAACGAAAGAGGTTTAAGTTTTCGCTTAGACATTTTGAATATGTATTTGAAATAAAGTTATCGATTCGCAAATGCTTCTTATGACAATCGTTTTGAAACTAAATTTTATTTTGTGTGATAGGTGTAATTGTAGTTTGAACAAAGAGCCTTTATTCTCACACGTCTATTCAAATTTTAATTACTGCTTACAAATTTCTATTGACTTTTAGAAAATTATAATATAGAAAAGATTCTCACTTACAGAGGCCCGCAAAGTGCTTTTCTCACTTATAGAGGTCTCATTAAAAAAATAATTCTCAGCTATAGAGGTCCGAGAGGCGCATCTCTCACTTGTAGAAGTCTAATCGAGAAAAATGATTCTCACTTACAGATTCTCACTTCTACAGGTTTTTACATGTGAAAATGACGGGACCTGAAAATTACTGTCACTTATAGAGGTTTCTCAGTTAGGCAGCCCTCACTTATCAAGGTTCGACTGTATAACTATCATCAATTATATCATTAAACATAAGCAAGTACGGTTTTAAATATTTTATAAGTATAATTGTTCGTTTCTAACCATGCTCGTTTATACAATGCGAATTTTTTATATAATTATAAATTTTTATAATTATTTGGTTAAAGTGTGAAATAACAAGGGGTAATAATATGAAATATTAAACGCCCATACAGCACAGGATTTTTCCAGATTTGGTAGAGCCTTTTTTTGTAATATTTCGTGAATATTGCAATGCGATTTTCAGGCAATATTCGTGCTAAATATTGAATCACATGCGGACATTTTTGTCCTTACACCAATGTTGCCAGAACATTCCTTTAAATATTGCGAAACTTAAAGTGTTAGGGTCAGGTAAGTTGCAGGAAATATCTTGTGCTGTATTGGCATTCATTAACTCGTTTTTTAAATAATGAATTGAATGGTACTTGATTTTTTAAAATTGGTCAAATAGATTTTGAGAAAAGTGTTCAACCAGTTTGCAACACGTGTGTTCGAGAAAAATGCGTTTACAGTTTTCCATAATACAGTTTGAACTTGTGAAACGTTTATAACTTTTTCTTTATCACTTTGTTCTATCACAAATTTCTTAATAATCGCTTGTCACTTTAGAAACCTTTGACGATAAATATTGTACAATAGTTGGTTTTATTCAATATAATATTACATTTTAATTATGCTCTACGATAAAATAAGAAATTATATTTTCTAGTTGATTGGACCTAATATATATATATATTTTTTTTTAAAGGTACATGTTCTGCTAATGTTATACGAAATAGATGGCGAGCTTAAGAAAGAGGTACATAGCAGCAAAGAGCATTGAACGTGCATATAAGCCAAGTGGATCAGCTGCGACAAAAAAAACAGAACATTATTTTCAATTATTTGAAATGATGACATTTTTAGACGATATTTCTGCACACGTGAGGTACGTATGTGGATAGTTTTCTAAACAAGGGAATTTTTATATATTAATCTTTAAAAAAATAAATTTTTTATGGGAAGTGTAAACATTAATATTTTCTACGATGTCAATAACAAACAGCCAATTATCTTCTATATATTTTTTAAAGAAAATACACATCGAAGAGTAAAATTTTCAGTTTCATGTCCTTTATTGAAAATGAAAGTTTATAAGTTAAAAAAGAAATACTTTTTAAATTAATAAAAAAAATGTATAGTGCAATAGTAACTTTGAATTTTGTCCATTAAATTCCTTATCTGACTACTGACACATAAAAAAACGCTAAAATCAATAAAAATTAATAATTTGATAAAGTTGCAGTTGCTTATAATTAAGTTATAAATGAAAATGATATAAATATATCAACGTAGACGATTTCCATGACTTGAGTTTCTGTCCATTAATGTGGTGCTCATTATCAACGAAATTATGCATTTTGTGTCCAGTAAAATTCTTATTTTCCCATCACCTGGTTGTGGCAAAAATATTATTTTTTTCAAAATTTTTCTATCCCTATCAATCATAACAGTTACTATAACTGGTACTCAGTTGTTGGATTTTTTATGTATCGTTATTTTGTGAGTTTTATCGAAATTAGACAAAATAATGAGTTTTTTGACAATTCCCATTTTCGTAGCACTTAGTTTTGTCTAAAATATTTTTTTTTCCAAAGTTTTTTATTTCTATTAGTCATAAAAGTTACTGAAAGGGATAATCAGTTTTTCAACTTTTTTATTTATTGTTATTTTTTGAGTCTATCATAATAAAAGTTTCCTAGACATTTTTTTTTTGTAAATGGCTGTAAAATTCTAATTTTTTATTTTTTTATTGTCCGCTTTCGGATTGCTTAGAAATTATGCTTAACTTGAACTCTATTTAGTTTCCGAAACTAAAACGTTAAACAAGCTCGTGATAAAATTTCATCATTTTCTTCCTTTGTTCGTAGATCTACTCATATATATTTATCATGGAACATTTTTGCTGTATAGACTTTGAACTTTATATACATTTTTAAATTTATATCAAATATTATATAATATGTGTACTTATAATTTACATTATTGTTTTCTTTTCACAGCACAATAACTAATATATCTGATTCTGACACCGAAGAGAATAAATTTGGTAAGTAATGTTTGTTTCCATTTTTACAGGTCAATATTAATAAATGTTATTACTGACGTATATAACAAAATATAAATATTATTTATAGAAGAGAAGACAATGAAGCTAGCTTCGGATACAGATTATTATGAAAGTATATTGGAATTATTGACTCCAGAAAATACAACATATGACATAGATCCTACTGAAGGTTTCTTATCGTCGTTGGAGCCGTTTCTAAGATCTTTTAATGAAGAGAGACGTTTGAGAGTACAAAAAAAATTTCAGCAAATACTACAAGAAGAATTGCAACTGCAGAGTGATTTCTAATACTAACTGATTTTTGTAAATAAACTAATTTTTTTAAAATATACAGAAAAATGATTTTTTTCTATAATATTTTAAAAGTTATCACTCAAATATATAATGAACTGGACATAAATATAATTTAAATTTCCAATTAAACGAGTGTAATTTTCATTCAAAATGAAATAATAATTAAATTGTACAATACTGTGTATCTATCATAAAAAGTAAATTGTATTCACTTCTGAAATATTCGTGTACGCTTTATCATTATATAATTGACAGTTATGAAAACGATAAATTTTATAATGTATGTATTTCAAATTAGGGCAATGGTATTAGTAAAAGAGTAAATTCAATATTTTCCAGAACAAGTTACCGCTTTCACTTTTTCAGAAGAAAAATATGTGTAATGTATATTTATTTAGCTGTCACTTAATTATTTTTTAATCTTGTATATATATAATATAGCTTTAGATTTAAAATGCCAATTATTTTTAAAAATAAATTTAGACACTACTAGTAGGTCAAGTCGCTATTACTTCTATATTTTGTTATATATAAATTGCTTTAATTCATGTTACTTTTTTTATAAAACCACTTACATATGCATACTACTAAATATTATTTTTTACCCTTGTTTGTAGACACAAAACTGGTATGTTGAGCATGAATTTTTTTAATTACATAAAATTCTTTATTTTTTACAGACTATTAGGGACAATAAACTTATCCGCCCTAACACATAGAAAATAATCCATATGTATTGAAAAGAAAAATTTATTGGATGCTTAATTCAGAAACAATTCATAAAGATTTAGAATTGGTTATACAATATTTTACATATTTCCTTTGATCATTAATTTATATTTTTATGCATTAATTTTTGTCTCAGCGGTTAACCGGGTTCCTTCTATATTTCTTTCTCTTTAAAACCCGGTTTTATGACATTCTTCAAAAAGTGATTCATATTATTGTTTGAAAACAAAAGAAGAGGAATTTTAAAGATTAAATCGGTTATGTCAAGGAAACCGCAGTTTTATCAAGAAAATCCGTTTAAAACAACAATCGACTTTACGAATCATAATTTAGTATATAAATTGCACTCATGTGGGAGATATTACTTGATAAGTGATAATTTGACATCAATTAATCGTAATATGTAATTTTTCATATTAATTAATAATATTTACCTTTTTTATGCACAATATCAGTTTTTGATGAAATAACAGTTAGTCAAAAATAAGCCTGGTTTTTAGTTGTAAAACAACCGGTTCTTGTGAAAAACGAGTTTTTAAAAAAATCAATTTGTTCAAACAAATTAAAAAGAATTATACGTTCTTACTTGCTTTTTAAAGTCTGCCTTCAAATTATAAGAAACTTTTAAAGTATTAAAATGTTTAGATGCACTTATATTTTATTCAAACTGAGTAAAACCTTCTTAATAGATAGGAAATCAGTGCAAAGTATTTACCATAGGCGTTTTAAGGAAAAAATATAAATGAAAAGTGTATTTATCAAACACTTAAATTTAATTAAATTTAAATCTACTCATTTCTCCCGGTAAAAAGAACTTACTGCGTCAAATAATTTTGTGACAGTCCCATGCATGCGTTCCATCGCACATGACGTCACTTGCGTTGACGTTTAACCAATAGGAATTCGTTATTTCCGTTAAAAAAAAGCAAACTTTATATATGATTGCTCCAAAAAAGAAGCGCTGTGACATCACTGCGTTCAAACGTAGGCATGGGACTGCCGCAAAATTATTTGACGCAGACAGTTGCGTTCGTTCAAAACATTGGACAATTTTTTTGTAAAACCATTTCATTTTTAAAATTGTCAGTTGAATTTAAAGATTTTATAGTTAGGTAATATACAATTAAATTAGTTATAAATTAATACTACAATTTTGAAGATAAAATTTCTTCATAAATGTTCTGAAAATAACATTTTTTGGTTATAATTTACATGCTGAAAACATTTTAGAGATTTTTGTTCTATTTTCCGGTCACTGTATGAAACATTTATTAAACTGTTTCGAAATTGACGATAAGTGGAAAAATATTTACAAATTTAGCCCTGACATATTTTCTTATATAAAAATTATACACGTACTTACAGACATGCATACATGTAAAAATATGATTTATTTATTGGAAAAATTCGTTTCTAATTCTCCACTTTTGTTATAAGTCATAACGACTTATTTACCTTATATATAACTATTTCTCTATTAGTATGTTATTCAATTTAATCTGATGTCACAATTTCACTTCTAATACCAGTCACTTTCCATCAGTATCTTTTAGATACTTTGGTATTAAAAATATCATAACACTTTTGTTTACTTACCCCAACATTTTCCTTCTCGGAATTTGACATTTTAAAAACAATGTTTAAATTATTCTCTCCTTTACAAATATTTTTGTTGACAATTCAATTTTTTCTTTACAAAATTAGGAACAAAGTGGAATGCGAATTGCCTACATTATAGTTTATGTAAATCCGCCTTAACCTCTTGGTGATTTTCAAGAGCCTAGTGACAAAACGGCCAACGCAAAACTTTGCGTTACAACGCAGACGTGGGACGGCACCATAAGAGGGAGTGGGGGATTTTATACGTATAATACATGGTTTTCTACATTATGTAAAATACGTATTATACGTAAAAAACCTCGAGTGACGCGTCACTGCACAACCCTGGTGATGGGTGAGTTAGTTGCAACTAGAGTTCGGAACATAAATTAATCTACGTAATATAAGTAGTAATGGTGAAGTTAATAGACCTTTTCATCTCGAATAATTTTGTCTCCAAATAATTCGAACTTCCGGTCGGTCATATTCTTTTTCACGTGTTAAGCCCAAAGCACAACGAATACGGTTACGGGAGCAGGGCATGAGATAATAAAGGACAGAGACTGTTTCTGTCCTTTTCTGTCTTATGTTCTGGTCCCGTAACCGTATTTCTATCTGCTTAGGCCTTTGATAACATGGTGAATTTACAAATATGATCGACTGTCATGGCGGACTGAGCATGCGTATAGACCTTTTCATCTCGAATAGGAAGTAATGAATGCGCATGCTCAGTCCGCCATGACAGTCGGTCATATTCGGAAATTCACCATGTTATTAACATGTGAAAAAAAATATGACCGACCGGAAGTTCGAATTATTTAGAGACAAAATTATTCGAGATGAAAAGGTCTATTCATTACTTCCTATTTGAGATGAAAAGGTCTATTCGGACGTGGATAGATCTACACAGTAAAAAATTTAATTGCATTGTTACACCGTAATAGTGAAATCATATGGAACCGTCAAACGTTGCGTCGTAATGAGGAAGAGAAAGACGTAAATATATATTTGTCTCCCTCTCTCTCATTGTGACGCAACGTTTGATGCATCCATATGATTTCATCCTGACACGATGGAAATAAATCCTTTCACGTGATACGTAGTAAATTTTCAACGGTTGAATGCAGGTTCGGCCAACAGTAGATTCCATCCAATGCGATATATCGAAATATTTTTGAATCACTAAAGCATTTTCTTTCTGATTGGTGTATTCTATTCCTCTGATCTCCTTATCCTCCGTATTCTGCATTTTACTTCAGCATCATTCACATACATATGTATTTTACGTTCACAACCCTGCCTATACGTAATTTAATTGAATATGCTTCCTCAACCCTGTTGTTGTTATTGAAAATATAAAAATACTTTTCCAGTTGTAATTTTCTTTTAAGTGTAGCCAGTTAAAAAACAAGTATTTTACAAAAACAGTTATATAGCAAGGTTTACTAAACAATATCATTGAATATGTCAATGATCTGAATTTTATCATTTTATTTTTGAAAATGCTTTATTCGAATTGTCATCATCAAGCAAGAGGGAATTTACGCATGCGTTTGAAAACCTAGAGAAACGATTGCACGGTGGGTACAACAGAAATTGGCGAGTTGAAAAAAGAAGTGAAATTTTGTCGTGTCGTAAAGTGTCGTGTGAGTGTCTACATGTCAAAAACGATAATCGGCCAGCGCTACGAAGAGTTTTAATTCTTCAGTTGTCAACTGAATTACTTCTATAGGATCCAAGATGTTGGCCTTAATCAATCGCATTTTGGACTGGTTTAAGTCTCTCTTCTGGAAGGAAGAAATGGAACTTACACTCGTTGGCCTCCAATACAGCGGAAAGACCACTTTCGTTAATGTTATAGCGGTAAGAATATTCTTTACAAAATGTCCTTATGGCACTAATTTTTTATTTTAAAAATCTTTGACCTTGACTTTCACAAAGCCTCAATTATTTTCCGACACTTTTTTCACAGTTAATTTGCGTTTACGTCAATCTTTATTTTTACTTGGTTAGGTTATTTGACACATTCACGGCCCCTCCCCCAATCGCCTAGAGTTAATTTATTTATTCTAATCCAACCGTAACATTATCAAGCTCAAAATGTTTTTTTCGTTTTGCGATTTTAGAAAGGTCATGAAACTGCCATAGAAAGGATATTGACCTTTTTTTATATTTAATGTAATTCATTTTTTATACGATTTTATTTTTATTTAGAAATTATGAAAATAATTACAATGAATAATTAAGTTCTGCAATACTGAAATATGTATTATTTCTATTAACAAAAAAAATTTTAATTCGCTCAAATTATTCATCAGTTTTTATTTGCAAAGCCAATATAGTTTAAACCATCTTGAATGAAATAATAAAAAATTCATAACACTGGTAAGTTGGAATTTACTTTCTTATTTGTTGCACTATCAATAATTTAATTAAAGTTTGCATTTAAACTTTAATTAAAATTTCTTTTGTTTCAAAACCTACTTGAAAATCATCTTGATTATTATATTTAAAATTTATTTCATTATGTAAGAATGTAATTACATTGTTATTTTGCTTATTCAAAGAATATCAGTCTTTTTATTATCTACCCTGTATATACGACTGAGCTGATAAAATTTGTCAGTTATACAATATTTTCAACCAAAATAAGATTAATGAATTATGCATTTTATTTTTCACAGAAATAAGTTTCTTTATTGTTTACAAAATTTATGGTAATTTTGGTAATTGTATTTATTATGATTTGGAATTATTTCAACAATTTTCTTTCAGTCTGGTCAATTCAGTGAAGATATGATACCAACTGTGGGTTTCAATATGCGTAAGATAACAAAGGGCAACGTTACAATCAAAGTTTGGGACATAGGTGGACAGCCTAGATTCAGATCTATGTGGGAGCGATATTGCCGAGGAGTTAATGCCATAGTTTACATGGTAGATGCTGCAGATTCTGAGAAAATCGAAGCCAGCAGAAATGAATTGCACAATCTTTTAGATAAACCTCAATTATCAGGAATTCCTGTGCTTGTTCTTGGCAACAAAAGAGATTTACCTCATGCCTTGGATGAAAATGGACTCATAGAAAGAATGTAAGAAATTACATTTTAATTTTTAGAATCAGTTTAATTATAAAAAATACATTATTAGCAAGTTTTTATATTTTATCTAAAAGAATGCATCCATTGAGTGAAACTCGAGTTATACAATTTTCAGAAAAAAGCTTGTTGCCTAATAATAGAGATTTAAATTTCATTTCATTCTTTTCTATATGAACAAAAGTTATGCAATCAGTGCCGTAACTAGGGTGGTGCCGTCGGTGCCGTGGCACCGGGCGCAGTTCTCGGGGGGCGCAAACTTGGAGAGACGCAACATTTTTTTTGAAATCAAAAAAATTAGATTACTTTTTTTAGACAGTTCGAAGTTGATTATTATAAATGTTACTAATTGTAAGTACTTCATTAGACAAAAAGTGTTTATTTACTGTATTTAAAAGATCATTTTAATCAAACTTTTAAAATCAATAAATATAAGAATTATTAATAGAAAGGAAATAATTCGTTCATTTAGTAAAATTTAGTTTTTAAGTAAAAATTCCATCAATTAATTTATTTGAAAAAATGAAAGAAAATATTTGAAACTTGCAGAAATTGAATTTAGAATTTAGGGGAAAAATTAAAAAATAATGAAAATAATTAGAATTGAAAGAAAATTTTTAAATAATGATAAAAATAGATGAAAATTGTAGCAAATAATTAAAATCATAATAGTAAATAATTGTTAAAAATTGAAGAAATTTTTAAATAATTTTAAATTTATTATTCTCAAAGCGAGGATTAATTAAATTTTTAATCAATGAAATTTCAAATTAATTCACGTTCGATGAATTATAGTATACCTATAATTGTAATTGTAGTCTTATTATCTCAGATATATTCTGTAATTTTTGCAACTATTATTTACAAATTTTTATTATTTTCTTCAATTAAGAATTATTTCTATGAATTATTTTTTTATTTAATTTATTTTTCAATTAATTTTTGTCTTTTTAAATTATTTTTTGATTTATTTTCGAAATTTTTTTATTATTTATCTCTAATTCCAGTTATTTTTTCAATTTACAATTATTTAATTTTATTATTTATAACTATATGTTGTAATTTTTTCAATTATTTTTAAAAAACTAAAATTATTGTCTTCAATTTTTCATTATTTTTATTACTTTGCAAATATTTTCTCGGATTTTTTATTACTTTCATTATTCTTCAATTATTTTTTTAGATTTTAAAATATTTTTCCCAAATTTTAATAATATTCTTTAATTTTGAATTATTATTTTTATCATTTTGCAATCTATTTCTTCAAATTTTAGTTATTCTCAAATTTCATTTCTAAATTCTTCACCTTTTAATTAGATACATTAATTATTTTTCAATAAATTTCCTAAATTTTTACTTAGTATCTCAAATTTAAGTTATTGCATCCACTTTTTCATGTTTTAATCATTCTTCAATTTTTTTCTCAAATTTCAAATACATCGTAAATTTTTAATTATTTTTTTTTTTATATGCATTATTTTCACAATTTTTTTATTATTTGAATCTTTGTTGATTACTTCCGAGAATTTCAATAATATATCTGAAATTTTCATTTTCTTTAATAAATTTTCGATTATTTTTATAATGTTTTAATTATTTTCCTGAATTTAAAATTCTAAAAATCATTTTGTAATACTTTTACTTTATAAATATTCTGTATTTTTTAAAATTATTTTTCTATGATTGCAATTAATATCTACAAATTTCAACTATTTTTATCATTTTTCAAATTATTTTCTTTAATGATTCTCATTATTTTTCAATTTTTCCCCTAATTTTTAAATTCCAAATTTCTGCAAGTTTCAATTATTTCTTTTACTTTTTCAAATAAAACATTTTCAGTTTAAATTATTTCCTTTAATATCAACTTAGTTTCATTATGTATTAATTAACTTTCAAATTCTTTTGTCATTTTTCAATTATTTTTACAAAATATATGAGTTTTGTTTTTTGTATTTTTCAAGTATTTCAATTATGTTCTTGGATTTTGAATCATTTTCTTTTACATCAAATCAATTATTTATTTGACTTTTTAATTAGTTTTTTGAATTTGAATTTTCCTTTATTAATTCCGAAAATTTACTTGAAATGAAATAAATTGTCAACTTTTGTGTTAAAATAATTGCGATAATTAAGAGACTCTTTAATTTAATATTATTTTATTTCTCTTCTCCCCCTCCCTCCACCGGTCAACATTAAGTGTGCAGATGGCAAAAATTTACAAGTCTCTGTCCTTGATTAAACATATTTTTTAACTTCTATTCTTCTATGAAATATAGGGGGGGGGGGGGGCAAAAATATTTATCTCGCACCGGGCGCAAAAAACCTAAGTTACGGCTCTGTATGCAATAATGTGCATCTCTTTGTTTAAAGTTTGGCATTGAAAAAAAATATTTTTTAATATTAGTGGAAAATACTTTTCGGTCGAGAAAAGTTGTTTAAAAATTTGTTTAAAGACAAATTTTATAAATAACATCTAATAAATTAAAAAATGTCAAAAAGTTGGAAGTCTAATTTCACTGAGAAATTCCAGAATATTTTTAAAACATTTTGAACTAGGTTTATAGATTGAAGTAAAACTTAGTATTTTTTTTATTTACTGCGGTAAATAATTTCTGTATTCGAAAAAATAATATTCATATAGCTACAAAATAATACGAGAATTTTATTTGCAACATAGAAAATAAATTGAAATAACACTTAAGATTTCTCATTCTAACTAGAAATGTTTAAGAGCATAACATTTTTTTAAAAGGAATTAGTCATTAAAATATCAAGTGAAGAATTTATATTAGAAATCCAAGAAAACACTAGAAACTTTTGAAAAATTACATTAATTATAAATAAGAAATTAATAAAAAAAATCATTTAATTCATTAAAAATTTTAAAAAAGAAACAGGAATATCACATTTGAATAAGTAGAAAGTTATAAGAGTGAAATTAAGAAATATTGCTTTTGAAAAGTTCTCTAAGATATATTATCTTTTATTTAAAATTATGTTAGAACTGTATAACTTTTAAATATAAATTTTTTGCTTCATTCGCAAGAAGGCAAATCTTTTTGCTGACTTGAAAGCAAAATATTTATTAAATGAACGTAATTTAAGAATTTTAAGAAAGAGACAAATAAAATTTATGAATTATAACACAATTCGATTAATACCGATAAAGATTTGTAGTTTTTTAAAAGTTTTGCAAAAATGAGAGAAAGAAAAATAAACGAGAATACTCCGTTTTAGCAAATCTAAATCAATAATCGCAGGGCGTTTAGCGATCCAGGAAATTGCCGGGAATTTTTAGTACTTCATGAAGAAAACCGGAAATTTGTAAAAAAGATCCATAAATTGGCAAAAAGTGACAGAAATTCGTAGAAACGTTTTAAAAATTTCAATTTTAATATTGTATTCTTTATAAAATTTGTAAAATTAAATTACAAATGGTCAGAATATTTTGACATGTTATTGATTTAGGCATTTCAAGTAGAAAAGAAGTTAAAAAACAGATAATTTCTTTTAATTCAAATTTCAATAGGGAATATTTTGACATGTTATTGTAGATTGTACATTTTAAGTAGAAAGGAAGTTAAAAAACAGATAATTTCTTTTAATTAAAATTTCAATAGTCAAACAAATTTTGGGTAGAAAAAAAGGTTAAATTTTGTTTTAATAATCTTCAATAAACTTTCTTCTTCCTTGACTTTCTTATTTATTTTTAATTAAAAAAAAAAATTATATCTTTTCATTACTTTGAAGATTTTCTTTGTTTTTTTAAACGTTTCTTTTATTTTTCTACTTTTTTAAATCATTTTTAAAATTCTTATGTTGTTTTAATTCTATTTTTTTTTTATAGAACCATTTTTTGTAGAGTAATGTATACTTTTTATTTTTATTTGAAAAAATATTTTCTTCAATTATCTGATTTCTTTTAGATTTGCTTACTTTTTTGTAAATATTTAAATTGTTTTAACATTTTTTTACGCAATCTAAATTTTTTTTTTTTAAATTTTAGTTTTCCTAAACTTTGTTATTTTTGAAAGACTCTTGAATTTCTTTTGGTAGACTTTCTATGCCTCTTTTTACATTTACAAAATTTTATTTTTATTTCAAACTTCTTGACTAATTCTTAAATTTTCTTTCTTTTTATTTAATTTTTTGTTCTTTTATAATTTTTTTTATGAGTTTAGTAATTAATTTTTAAATTTTATCAACTTTTTTTAATTTTATTATTATTTTTTTTTATTGTATTGTATTGTAATGTATGCTAAAAATACAACTTAATGAATACAAAAATCATAATTCTTGTCTCAAAACGAATCGATTGACCTATATAAAGTTTATAATTATTGATAAAAAAATTAGTAAAATATTTCATTTTTTTTTCATAAAATATTTTTTTTAATCACTTCTTCAATTAACTTTTATGTCATAAATTTATTGCTTCCTCTACGAAGAAGCAAATTTTTTTGTTTACGTGGAAGCGAATTCTAAAAATATTTTCCTTTCTTTGAAATTGTTCAATTTTTATCATATAATTTCTAAATTTTTAAAAACATGAATTCGGTATTTTTTTACCTAATACATTTTTTCATAAATTCTTCATTTTTATAATTTTTTTAATACTTCCCTTATTTCATTCTATGTAAATTTAATCCTGCACTAAATTTTCTTATTTTATTATCGATTTTCTATTTCTCAGAATTTTTTATTTATTTTCTTAAAGAGGATAGGTCGAATGAGCTAGTCAAGGTATTTATTTTTTTTTAACGTCGAATACATTCTTTTCTTTTCGATAAAAAAAATTTGTTTTTAAATTTGTTGCTTTATTTGAATCTTAACGGTACTCAAATTTTTTGTACTACTTGTTTTTTGTTTTTGTCAGAATGAAAAAAATTAAATAAAATTTTAATTCTTGGATAAATAATACTCAACAGTCATTTTGACCTATCTTCCTTTAAACTTTTTAATCTTTCTTTTTTAAATTCTCCTTTTTTTTAGATTTCAAAAAATTGTATAAGTATTGCTTTTTCTTTAAATTTTGCATGCAGCCAAAATAGAGAATAAAAATATTGGAAAAATTAAACGTAATTTGATCGATCTGAAAAAATATCATAAATTAAATAAATCAACATTTTAAAAGATTTTTCCAAAAACTTTGAAGAAATTAATTTATTATAATTTTAAAAAAATTTTTGCTCCCTGATTATAATATTTACATATTTTCAAGACATGTTCAACCTCTTTCAAAATGATAATTTTTTTAAATTCTGTAGAAAATGATTAAAACACACCAATAACATTAAAAAATCTCTATTATTTCAAAAGTTATTTAAAATTTTCAGAAACACTGCAATTTACACTTTTTTTATAATTAATATATATGTTTTAAAAATTGACAAAGTGACTTTATCCTGGGATCATTTTATTCAAAACTAAAAAGTTTTAAACAAATTAATTATAAAAGAAGAATTTATTTTATAATTGAAAGAAAAAAAAATTGATTAATTATAATTGCTCAAAACATATGGCACTATTAGAAAATACTGTATGTTTTTAAATGTTTTTTTTTCGTTTTGAATTTTTATTCAAATGTTTATTTCTTTTTAAAATTTGAACTATAAATTTGCGTATGCTAGAATATATTTACTTGACTTTATTTAGGACGTATGATAAAGTTCTAAAATTAATTATTTAGAATATTTACTTCCTAGAATTTCATTAGGAAGAATCTTCTTTTAGTCGAAATTTCACATTTTCGAATATGTTTTCAATCGAACATAAATTAATGCGAATTTTAACCTAACAGAATTGTTAGGCCACCGAATTTCTATTTAACAGAATTTTCGTTTTAGAGAAATCCTTTTAACCAACTTTTCATTTAAAAGAATTCCAATTCAAACGAATTTTATTTAAGAAGAATTTTTATTCAGGTTATTTTTTTTAAGTTAATCGAATTTTTAAATACCAGAATATTCATTTGACATAATCTTCATTTGTCCGACATTGAAATTTTCTACATATTTTCTAATTGGTCAATTTCAAAATCCGCGCCAAAATATTTCTGTCGGATACTTTTTCGGACATTTGCAATTTCGGAATAATGAACATTCTGCATTTTAAGTTTTCTATAAAATGTCAATTCGTACTAATACAATTTCGGCCAAATGAATATTCTGGTATTTAAAAATTGGATTAAACTAAAAATTTATAAAATAAAAATTCTTCTAAATTAAAATTCGTCTATTTTAATTTTGTATTCAATTGTCAATTATTTTCATCATTTTGTAATTTTTTTTTCAATTATCAATTATTTTTTCAAATTTTCATTTATTTTTATAATTTTCAATTTATTCCTTCAATTTTCAATTTATTTCTTCAGTTCTCCAATATTTTCTTTAAATTTCAATTATTTGTATAGATTACCACTAATTCTGCAATATTAAATAATTCTCGGATTTTTAAAATTATTTTCTTCACTCATAAAATTTGTTTTTAAAATTTCATTTCAGTTATTTAATTTTATAACTATTTTCTTCAACTCTCAGTTATTTTCTTCAAATTTAAATTCCAATTTTTAATTATTTTCTTTAATATTAAAAAATTATCGCCTTTTTCTATTATTTTTTACTATTATTATTAAGTTTCTTTAATTTTAAATTTAAATAATTATTTTTAATTATTAGTTCAATTATTTTCTTTAATTTTCCATTCCATTTTTCAATTTTTAATTGCTTTCTTCAATTTTTCATTATTTTTGTCAATTTTAATTATTTTTTTCGATTTTCAATCCATTTTGATAAATGTTAAATTATTTCCTACAATTATTTCTATAATTTTTTTAATTATTTTAATTTAGAATTATTTTCTTTAAATTTAATATTTCTTGTTCAATTTTTTTAATTATTTTTTTCAGTTGTCTATTAATCTAGTCATTTTTCGAATTTTTTTTTCAATTTTTTCAAATATTCTCGTCATTTTTCAACTATTTCATTCAATTATTAATTTTTTTCTTGTTCCGTTGCGATTAATCTAGTCATTTTTTAAATTTTGTATTCAATTGTCAATTATTTTCATCATTCAGTAATTTTTTTTTCAATTATCAAGTATTTTTTCAAATTTCCATTTATTTTTCTAATTTCTAATTTATTTCTTCAATTCCCTAATATTTTCTTTAAATTTCAATTAGTTTTATAGATTGCCACTAATTCCTCAATATTCAATAATTCTCGGATTTTTTAAATTATTTTTTTCACTCAAAAAATTTGTTTTTAAAATTTCATTTCAGTTATTTCATTTTTTAACTATTTTCTTCAATTATCAGTTATTTTCTTCAAATTTAAATTCCAATTTTTAATTATTTTTTTTTTAATATTAAAAAATGATCGACATTTTCTATTATTTTTTTCGATTATTATTAAGTTTCTTTAATTGTAAATATAATTATTCAATTATTTTCTTTAATTTTCAATTCCATTCTTCAATTTTTATTTCCATTCTTCAGGTTTCAATTGTTTTCTTTTTTATTTTTTTTTCAATTTTTTCAATTTTTAAGTATATTCTTTAAAATTCAATTCCATTTTTCAATTTTTAATTGCTTTCTTAAATTTTTAATTATTTTTGTCAATTTTAATTTTTTTTTTCGATTTTCAATCCAGTTTGATAAATGTTCAATTATTTACAAAAATTATTCCTATAATTTTCTTAATTATTTTAATTCGGAATTATTTTCTTTAAATTTAATATTTCTTGTTCAATTTTTTTAATTATTTTTTTCAGTTGATTAATTCTTATTTTCTTTCAGATTATAAAATCAGATTATTTCTTGTTTAATTTTTTAAATTATTTTTTCAGTTGACTATTAATCTTGTCATTTTCGTCAATTTTCACATATTTTTTTTCAATTTTTTCAAGTATTCTCGTCATTTTTCAACTAATTCATTCAATTGTTAATTTTTTTCTGCAACTTTCCATTATTTCCTACAATTTTTTCAATTTTCAATTATTGACTTAAAATTTTATAATTATTCTTTGATTTTTTAAATTATTTTGTTCGGTTGCTATTAATCTAGTCATTTTTTAAATTTTGTATTCAATTGTCAATTATTTTCATCATTCAATAATTTTGTTTTCAATTATCAAGTATTTTTTAAAATTTGTATTTATTTTTCTAATTTTCAATTTATTTCTTCAGTTCTCCAATATTTTCTTTAAATTTCAATTATTTTTATAGATTACCACTAATTCTGCAATATTAAATAATTCTCGGATTTTTAAAATTATTTTCTTCACTCATAAAATTTGTTTTTAAAATTTCATTTCAGTTATTTAATTTTATAACTATTTTCTTCAACTCTCAGTTATTTTCTTCAAATTTAAATTCCAATTTTTAATTATTTTCTTTAATATTAAAAAGTTATCGCCTTTTTATATTATTTTTTTCGATTATTATTAAGTTTCTTGAATTGTAAATACAATTGTTCAATTTTTTTCTTTAATTTTCAATTCCATTCTTCAATTTTTATTTCTATTCTTCAGTTTTCAATTGTTTTCTTTTTCATTAATTGATTCTTGGCTTTTTTCAATTACTTTTTTTTTTTAATTTTGAAGTATATTCTTTAAATTTCGATTCCATTTTTCAATTTTTAATTACTTTCTTTAATTTTTAATTATTTTCGTCAATTGTAATTATTTTTTTTCGATTTTTAATCCAGTTTGATAAATGTTCAATTATTTCCAACAATTATTCCTATAATTTTCTTAATTTTTTAATTTGCAAGTTTTTTCTTTAAATTTAATATTTCTTGTTTAATTTTTTAAATTATTTTTGTCAGTTGACTATTAATCTAGTCATTTTCTTCATTTTTCACATATTTTTTTCAATTTTTTCAATTTTTTCAACTATTTCATGCTATTATTAATTTTTTTCTGCTACTTTCAATTATTTCCTACAATTTTTTCAATTTTCAATTATTGTCTTAAAATTTTATAACTATTCTTCGATTTTTTACATTATTTTGTTTGGTTGTATCATGGAATTGGAATTTGATGAAAATTGGTCTGGAAAACCTGGAAAAGTCATGGAATTTTGAAATTTTGAAAACGTAGCAACCCTGAATTCGTTTAAATTAAAGGATTTATGTAGAATGAAAATTCTGTTAAATATGAATTCTGTGACCTAAAAATTCTGTTCGGTCAAAATTCGCATTAATTTATGTTAGATTGAAAACATATTCGTAAATGTGAAATTTCGACTAAAATTTATTATCATGCAATTTATTGCTTAATTCAATCTATCTCGAAAATAACTTTTAAAGTAACTCGTTACTTTTTTTGAATCCAGTAACGTAACGAGTTACTTTTTAGTTTGTAAATTAAAAATCAATATTGAATATGTGATTGAATTTAATAATCATCGTTACAGGAATCTATCTGCTATTCAGGATCGTGAAATTTGTTGCTACAGCATTTCTTGCAAAGAAAAGGACAATATCGACATAACGTTGCAGTGGCTTATAGCACACTCAAAGGGTGGAGTTCGCTAATACCAGTGACATCGAATCGTTCTATACGAAAGAGTTCGTGGCACAAGAAACAGAACAGAATCAACGGCATCAATGAACAATCGTTGGGTTCTGTTTCAAGATCAAGTCATTAAAGTAGCGAATCACTTAATCATAAGCTTAATTCGATCTGACTGGCATGAGAGTGGAAAAATAGAGGATACCTGCGCAATATGTGCAAAATGCAATGTGAAGATGTAGGTTTAAGAAAAACTTTTATATTTTTGTTTTTTAAACTTTACAATTTAGGGAGTCGATCATAATTTTATTTTGCCATTATGACCATAGAGGTATATATATATATATATATATTATATATATATTTGAAGCGCAGTGTAAATGCGATACGGTTGTTCGTGAGAATGACGTGATTTTGAAAATTTAAATTGTCAAGTATAGAGAATAAATAATGGTAATATTCGCTCTGCGTACACGAGAATAATTAGCTAACTATGTAATGTATTTGGAATAAGCAGCTCTAGTGTATTGAGTTATCACGATCCACGAGAAAATAGTGCGATGTTACGTTATGTATGTATATATTTATATCTGTATTATATATAATATGCAAATATTTGTATATATACAGGGTTTTTTCCGATGGCGAGTCCTTTATACAGTCTCTGTTACCATGACACATATTACTATACTGAGGGAGAATTTTATTTATAAAAAAATAATCAATTTAGGAGAAAATCAACTCGATGATTAATAAGACTTGTTCTTCCCAAGTATTTTGATATATTTTTTTTTTTTTGTTTTCAAATGTTTTGCTCTTCGTGTCTAATATAGAAACGTATTCAAAAGATTGCCTTTCCTATAGACTTTTGTGCATTTCACTAGAAGAATAACTAAAATGATATTAAACAAAGCCTATTTGTGGAATTATTAAAACGGTAAAAGTATTTTAGACTGAAATACTGTGTAAAGAATTTAGCAGAGCGTTATTACCCACGTATATAAACGATAAAATCATTTTTGAAAAATGTAGCATATTTTAATCAAAGCTTATACATTTTAGTGGTAATAGTGTTTTTTTTTAATTTGCGCGCCATTAGATACGCCCTGTACATATATTTAAAAAAATAAATTGCTTAATCTGTTTTTTCAACTGGAAGTACAATTTCTTAATATTTAAGAAATGTATCACAACTGATTCATTTCAAGAGTTCTGTTTCTATTTTGCAGTATTTTGAAATATATATATATAATTATAAAATATTTGTAAAAATATTCAACAAAGAGTTGACGTGTATAATCTCGTGAATAAAACATGTGATTCAATTGAAAACAACAGCTGCTAAATATCCACTACTCAGACTGAAGATAAGTATGCACTTAATATATATACTGTGTATATATATCTATATATCTTTTTAATTGACTTGGAAACACAAATTTTATGTTTTTTTTGTTACCTTGGCAGTTTTTTTAGATGATTGATTTATAAAAAGTATCTTAAATTCAAAAACTTATTGCTTTATTAATTTCTTCTTAAATAGATAATTATCAGAGAAAAGTAGAAGAGTCAATAACACAGGGTAATGGCCTCTGGCTTCTTTCTCAAATGTATTTGAAATTTAAAGGCAGAAAAAATGACAAGTCGTAATTCTTTATGAACATTTCACAATATACAAGATGTTATTAAAATCATTTATGTTATTAAAATATTATTTTGCTTTTGGCAAAATTATTTAATTAAAAAGGTGTAAATATATTAACAAAACATGCATATATTTCTAATAAATAATTAGTAAATTTTTAATTAAATATATTGCACATAGCTTCATTCATTCATTATAGCCTTAATTTAAAATATGAAATATAAAAAAAATGTTCAAAATATCAAATAGTTATTAATTTTGACAGAAGCAGGTTTATTCAAGTTTTTAAATTGATGATTACGAATCTGGTAACTGTTTTATAAAATTCAAAATGGCGAATCTAAGATGGCGGAAAGTAAAATTTATTTTATGAAATTACGAAGATTACAAAGATAAAATTAGTTTCTCAAAATTAGAAATAGTGGATATAATTTTATGGTAAATTGTCTTTCAATATATCAAAAATCTCTCTTTTTGATAAAGAAATAATCAAGTTAAAGAAAATAAATTCTAAAATAATTTTAAAAAACGTATTTAATCCTTAGAATTTAATTAAAAAAGTTATCTTTGTATTTTTAATTAAGCAACATAAATTGACAAAAGTAAAACTTCTAGGAATATTTTTTAAAATCGTTTAAAAATTCAGTTAATTTGTTTATTTACATAATCCCATTCTCACCCTTTTTTCCCTTCAATCTATTCTAAAAAATTATGTAAAATCTCGAAGATTTTCTACTTTCCCGTACTTTTCAAATTAAAGCAAATTGTTATAATAATAATTTTAAATCATTATAATTTAAGGAGTTTCTCTCCATTTACATAACCTCAAACTAGAAAGTCGTTTTTCACCCCAAAGAAAAATATTGTTAAAACTTATTTCATCAAATTTTAAAAGATTCAGTTGTACTTTAAAAAAAAAAAATTGGTTGTCCTAAAATTTGTTGTAAAATAATAATTATTTAAAATGTTATATTTGTTCTTTAAATTCAATTAACAACATCAATTTTCATCCAATTTTGACAAATAATAGCTCATTTCGTTTGTTAGATTTTGTTAAATAACATTTTGTTTAAAAAATACGTAAAGAACAAATTTTATTTGTTTAATAACTTTTAAACAAAATATTAATTAACAAAACACAACAAATAAAACTGTAGAGAATGTTTCAATGAGAAAAATGAGTTGTCAGAATTGGATGAAAATTGCAGTTGTTCATTGAATTTAAAGAAAAAACATAAAATGTTAAATAATTATTGCTTGACAACAAATTTTAGCTAAACCAAATTTTTTCAAGAAAATGTAGAACTGGATATTTCAAAATTTAGTGAAATTAATTTTAATAATAGTTTTATTTGGAGTGAAAAACGACTTTCTACTTTAAGGTTATGTAAATGGAGAAAACTTCCTTAAATAAATCGCAATTGATCAAAATTATAATTTATTCAAACTTTCAAATTTGAATTAATTCAACGCTGAGAGAAATGTTTTCTTCTGACAATGCATTTTTATATTTTGATCAAGTATGAATTATCCTTATTATCGGACCTAGTATAATTATTCTTGGTTCAAGCATAATTTTTTATTGATCCAAGAATAAATTCTTGGACAATTATTCTTGGATCAAGCATAATTTATTATTGATCCAAGTATCCATTCTTAGATGAAGGACAATTATTCTTGATCCAAGTATAATTATTATTGGTCTAAGAATCATTATCCTTGGTCCAAGAAAAATTATTCTTGATTCAAGCACACAGTCAATGCACATTTTTCTTCTTGGTGAAAGAATTCTTTTCTCTCAGAGAACCTTTAATTGTTAAAAATGAATTACTATTTTAAAGTATTTACTGTTTTAAAGCTTTAAATTTTATTTTTAATTTCCTCACGTTATCGTCAATTTTTTTATTCGTTCCAAAGGTTTTTTAATCATTCCTTGACCTTCAATTGAATATATTTTTAATATTCATTTAACAATAAATTTTATAATAATAAAATTATAATTCTATAAATTTTCAAATTGTATCGTAATTTTTATACTTAGAAATGAAATATTTTCCCTTTCTGAAAACAATTAACATTTCGTTTCGTAATTAATTATTTTTTCAAAAAATGTAGTCAATACATAATAAAGAAATATTATTTTATATTTTGGAATTATATTAACTTTTGTCCCAGAAATTGTCGATATTTTGCTTTCTACTTTTTTCTTGTACTTCACCAGTTTTTTCAATTTAATGTCCAGAAAAGGTCCCGGAATTTTAAATTAAATTCCACGTCAGGGTATCTACTAACCGGGAAAACCGGGAATTTAAATTGACCGGGAAAACCGGGAATTAACCGGGAATTTTCCGTCAAACCAAGAATTTTTTTTCTTGGATAATAAATTCTTTTCAATTTTTAATTATTTTCTTCAATTTCCAATTATTTTCTACAATTCTCAATTATTTTCTTCCAGTTGGAATTATTTTAATTAATTTAAAATTATTTCTTCATTTCTCAATTATTTTCTTCGATTTTCTACTATTTTCTTCAATTGCCAATTATTTTCTTTAATTTTCAATTATTTTCATCAATTTCTAATTAATTTATTTAATTCTGAAATATTTTCTACGATTTTCAATTATTTTACTCATTTTTTAATCATTTTCTTCAACTATAAATTATTTTTTTTGAATTGCCAATTATTTGATTCAATTTTCAATTATCAATTCCATTCTTTAATTTTCATTTTTTTTAATATTCAATAACTCTAGGCTTTTTACAATTATTTTTTTTAAATTCTCAATTATTTTCTTCAAATTCCAATTTTTTTCTTAAATTTCAATTATTTTCTTCAATTTACAATTATTTTTTCATATTTCTTTCAGTTTCTTAATTTCTTTCAATTTTCAATTTCTTCTCAATTTTCTTTAATATTTAACAATTGTCAGCTTTTTTAAATTATGTTTTTCTTTCAATTTTTATTTAAATTGAGAATTTTTAAATTATTTTCATCAATTCGCAATTATTTCCGTCGATTTCTAAATTTTTCTGCTGTTTTCAAATATTGTATTTAACTTTTAAGTACTTTCTTCAATTTTTAATTATTTTCTTCAATTTTCAATTATTTTCTTTAATTTTTAATTATTTTGTTCAATTTTCATTTGTTTGTTTCAATATTCAGTAATCTCGACTTTTTTCAATTATTTTTTTTTTCAATTATCAGTTTTTTATTTCATGTTTCAAAACCTCCTTCAATTTTCAATAATTTTCTTCTATTTTCAATTTAATTGTTCAATTGTTCAATTATTATTTTCAATTTTCAATTAATTTCTTTAAATAACAATTCAATTTTTAATGTTTTCTTTAATATTAAATAATTCCTGGCATTTTCCTTTTTTTTTAATTATAAATTTTTTTTTCTTTTTTCAATCCAATTGTTCAGTAATTTTTATTAATTCTCAATTATTGTATTCGAATTTCAATTTTATTTCTCAATTTTCAATTGTTTTTTTTAATTTTCAATAATTCTGTGTTTTTCTGATTTCAATTTCATTATTTAATTTTCAATTTATTTCTTCAATTTTGAATTATTAACTTAAATTTTAAATTATTTTATTTTCTATCTAGTTGACCAATTTTCAATTATATTCTTTGAATTTAATAATCATTGTTCAATTTTTTCAATTATTGCTCAATTGTAGATTAATATTTACTTTTTTTAAAATTTTGTTTCTAATTGTCAAATATCTTTGTCATTGTTCAATTATTTCTTTCGATTATTAATTATTTCTTTTCATTATTAATTGTTTCTTTTAATTCTTAATTATTATTTTTTGTAAAGTTTAATATTTAATTCTTCAATTCTCAATTATTTTCTTTGAATTTCATTTATTTTCTTCAATTATCAACTGTTTTATTCAATTTTTGTAACCTTTTGTAGGTCTATTTATACTTAAAATAAATTTTTAAGTTAACAAGAGAAAAAACCGGGAAATGACCGGGAATTTTGCGGAACGAAATTAGTAGACACCCTGCCAGTAGACGAAGAAAAAACTACTTGAATATATGCTATAATTAAAAACCTGCAATAAATAATAACAATTTTTAAACTGATTTCTATGTTTGAAAATTTTTTGAATTTTATATCATAAAAATTTTACAAAAATTGATTGACTTTTTGTCAAAAATGAAAAATAGAATAGATTTGAATTCATGTTCATGGACAAATTTAGTCTCAAAATTGCAAATTACAAATTATCTTTTTATTTTTGCAGAAATGAAGTTGATAATGTTGCAACGATTTCTCAATTTCTTCAACGTTTTCCTTTTTACCGGGAAAATGTATTTGGAAATCGCGCTTCTCGATTGTTTTAAGAATTAAAATACAGTTGGTAATAGATGCGCGAACGGTTTTTGTTATCGCCGCTAGTGGTTCTTGATATGTCGGCTGCTAAAAGTCTTATTTGTGTATTCAGCCCGCCGGATAGTTTTCAACACGCTGTGTAACTTTTGTTGCTTGAATCCAGAAGTGAAATGATGGCTGGTACAGTTACGGAATCGACATCCCGATTATTATCATTAGCCAAAAAATGCAATTGCTTCTACTTGTCAGGTAAGACAAAACGCTCAGGCTAAGGGAGGATATCGATCGCAAACTCCTTCGCCATGTATTCTAGACTATATAAACGAAAAACTCTGACTTTCTATTGCTCTTTTCTAAAATATCGATTTTAAACGTTGACGTGTTTTTTATTTTCTATTTTTTCAAGTATATTTCACTGTATTCAAAAGAAAATATCCTACTTTCGGAGTTGATTGTATACCTGAAAACTTGACGAAGATGAGATAAATTTATTATTAGTATACTTATTAACAAAATCAAATTCATTTCTACTATCATCATAACACTTCTTTTACGTCGTTTAGAAACGTTAAACCGATATTTCTATCCTTTTTATTTAATTGGAATTGAACAGATGCAGTTTGTTTGTGAGAAACTCGATCTGTCAAATGATAGATGCTCAATTGTTCAAGTTCCACCTTGGATGTAAAAATAGTTCTCTTTTGGGTTTAATACTATTCGTCTGGTTGTAATTTCAAACCATATAACCTTGAATTTCAGTTTTTACAATAGTTTGCGAATTTTTTTTTTTATGGTTATAAATTTGCCGCGTATTTTTAAACTTTGTTTGTAAACATGTAGATGTTTCTTTTATCAATTCCATAAATGCTCTTTAAGAAAATTCCCATGGTTTAAAAAGAGGAAAATAACTTGAATTTAATACTAAAGAATTAGCTTAAATATACAAAATAACAAACATATTGATTTTTCAATTTTCTGCATTATTTTCTATTTAAATAGATTCCTATGTTTCCCGTTATATCTTTTAACTTCGCCAAATAGATAAGATATGACAATAACTTTTAATAAGCTATATATGATGATTCACTTGTATCCTGAAAGCTAAAGATATTCATAATTTTTCTAACTAACAATAAGTATATTATTTACGATTAGAAAGTATCAATATTTTCTAAATTTTAGAATATTAAATTTCTTGTGAAAACGTTTTTTTAAATCGTGTCGTAATCACATAAAAGGAATGTATGACGCATACTGATATACGAATAAAAAAAAAACGGGAAATTATTCTAATGCTTGAAATATTTATTTAAAATATTGATTTTCTTTTGTATAGTGTCAATTTTTGGATTGTAACAATTTTACGAGATTTCTAAAATTAAACGTAGATTTTTTTACAGTACAAACTTTAAAAATTCTACGTTTGATTATTTTAATATTAATAAAAATATTTAATATATATTTAATTATATTTTATCTACACTTAGGTATCTACATTTAACAATAATAATTACATTATATAGATTACCGAAAAATATATCATATTTAATAAAATTAAATACGAATTTATTTTAACGAAATTTTTGTTGTAAAAATTTTATAGGATTCCATTCAGGCGAATGCAGAGCATTTGTAGTCGATGGTCAACAAGTTGGTCTCGTGAGACCGGATGTGATGAAAGAATTATTAAACTACCCCCAGGTAATAAATCGAAAATTTCAACAACAAAAAATTTACAGATAATTTTCACACTAAAGCCTTGAAATCATTTATAATTACCGCAGGTATTTCAAGTTCAACCTGAATATGTTCAATTGAATCCAGCTTTTAGAGATTATGCAGAACGAAGTGAAAGGGTTGATCAAGTTCTGAGGGAATGGAAAGCAGGCGGAAAATTCATAACCTTGAGAGGATGGCGAGAAGAATATTATGATGTTCGATCACAATTTAATACACCGCCTTTATTTAAAATGGATCGATCTGCAACTTGTATGTATTATTTTCAACTTATTATTATTATTACTAGCAAAATAAAACGCGCTCAAGCGCGCGATTAGTTTTTCATACCTTTTAGAAATTATAAAATACAATAATAAATATAGCAAATCGGTAAATAACATTTATCTCATAAGAAGAAATAAATATTTTAAATATAATATTTAAAAATTAATAATTATAAATAAAATAAATATTTATGTAGGACAAAATTTATAATATTTTAGAATTAAAAAGAATTGCAAAAAATAATTGAAATTAAACAAAACAATTGCAAATTTTGCAAATTAATTTAAAAAAATAATGCAATCAAGTAATTTAAATTTGAGAAAAATACTTGAAAATCTTAAAAGTAAATTAAAATAAAATTGAATAATAAAAAATTAGAGAAAATAATTGAAAATTGAAAAAACATGATTAAAAATTGAGATAAATAAATTAAAATTAAAAAACATGACTAAATTTTGAGAAAATAATGAAACAAATTACATAAAATATTTTAAATACAGGAAAGTTAAACAAAATTTGAAAAAAATACTTCTATCTTTCAGAAGTACATTGAAATAAAAGAAAGTAATGAAAAATTAGTGAAAATAAATGAAAAAATGAAAAAGATAAACATAATTTAAAATTGAACAGAACAAGTTTAATTTAATAGAAATAAGTAAAAACTTTTTGGGAATTATGAAAAAGAACGAAAAAAGAACGAAATTAATTGAAAGTTGAAGAAAATAATATAAAAAATAATATAAATAATTGAAAAGTCAGATAAATAGTTAAAAAAAATTCGAAATTATGAAACAAATGTAAAGAATTGAAAATTGAAGAAAATAAATTTTGGTAAATAATTGAAAAATGTTTTAAAATGTTAAAACTTGACGAAAATAATTAAAATGAGATATAAACAATGATAAGTTGTAAAAAATAAATGACATTTAAGTGTGATAATTGAAAAAATTACAGAATTTTTTTAAAAAAAGAAAAAGTAATTGAAATTTGAAAAAATACATGAAGATCTTAGAAATCAATTAAACAAAAAGAAAATAACTAAAAATTGGAGAAAAGAATTGAAGAAAATAACTAAAAATTGGAGAAAAGAATTGAAGAAATAAGCTAAAAATTGGTAATTGAAATTTACGATAATTAATCAAAAAAAATTTGAAATTATGAAAACAAAGAAAAATAATTAAAAATTGAAGAAAACAATTATTGAAATTTTTGAAAAATTCTTAAAAATCTTAGAAAATAATTTTAGAAAATGAGAACAATTAAAAATAGGAGAAAAGACTGGAGGAATGCTAAAAATAATTAAAATTTACGATAATTAATAAAATTTTTTGAAATTATGAAAACAAATAATATTAATTGAAAATTGAAGAAAATAATTAAATATTTAGAGACATTCTTAAAAATCTTAGAAAATAATTTTAGAAAATGAGAATAATTAAAAATTCGAGGAAAGACTGGAGGAATGCTAAAAATAATTGAAATTTACGATAATTCTGATAACAAATGAAAATTAATTAAAAATTAAAGAAAATATTTGAATTTTCAGAAAAATACTTTAAAAAATTTAGAAATTCATTTTATAAAATAAGAAAAACTAAAAATTGGAGAAATGTCTGGAAGAAAGCTAGAAATTATTTAAATTTACGATAATTAATAAAAAAAATTTGAAATTATGAAAACAAAGGAAAATATTTAAAAATTGAAGAAAACAATTAAATATTTAGAGAAATCCTTAAAAATCTTAGAAAATAATTTTAGAAAATGTGAATAATTAAAAATTGTAGGAAAGACTGGAGGAATGCTAAAAATAATTGAAATTTACGATATTTAATAAAATTGTTTGGAAATTATGAAAACAAAGAGAAAATAATTAAAAATTGAAGAAAATAATAGAAATTTGAGAAAAATACTTTAAAATTTTAGAAATTAATTTTATAAAATGAGAAAAACTAAAAATTGTAGTAAAGCTTGGAAGAAAGCTAATAATAATTGAAATTTACGATAATTAATAAAAATTTTTTGAAATTCTGATAACAAATGAAAATAATTAAAAATTGTAGAAAATATTTGAATTTTTAGAAAAATACTTAAAAATCTTAGAAAATAATTTTAAAAAATGAGAATAATAATTAACAATCAGGAAAATAATGGAAAAATGATAAAATTAATTTAAAATTGAAAAAAATAATTGAAATATGCTAAAAATAATTTAAGATTGAGAAAGAAAATTGAATTATGATGAAAATAATTTAAATATGAAAAATTGAAAATATTCAATAAAATTTGAGAGAAATAACTGAAAAAATTATCGAATATATGTTTAAAAAAATAATAATTACAAAATTACTTAAAAAATTTTAATTAAAGAGAATAATTAAAAAATGGCAGAAATAACGAAAATTGATGAAAATAATTGCAATATCGGATAAATAATTGAAATATTTAAAAGTAATGCCAAAATAATGAATATAATTATAAAGTGATGAAAATCAAGAAGAATTGCAGAATTTATTTTTAAGCAAAAGAAAATAATTAAAAAATAATTATATAATGGAAAATTAATGACAATAATTTAAATTTGAGATAATAACTGAAAATTTTGGAAATTAATAGCGTGTGTATATATTCTAAACTTCTTCAAAAACCATAATAAATTTTTGAAGCATTTTTCGAAACTTTTTTTTTTACACAAATGACAATTAAAAACCAGCACAACATGACACTAACGAAAAAGGTTACCTTATTCTTTCAATTCAAATTTCAAAATATTTACTGATAAAGAGAGTCAAAATTAATAAAATAACAGGGACTAACTTCACTTCAGATTTTAAAACGTGGACAGAAAAGATGAATAAATATAAATACGAACTAACTTCAGGAGTTTACGGAGATTATTATTATTTAATAATTAATAATTAATAATTTTCAGTTTTTTATTATTTCTACATACATTTCGAATTTTACAAGAGCTATAAAGATTGTTTTTTTAAATTGTAGGTCTTACGGTAACATAAAATTGTGTCTTTGAATCCAATCGATTGACCAAGGCTATATTTTTTTCGTTAAAAATTTGTTAAATGTATTAGATTTTTATCTTAATTCTGATATGTTATAATCAGTCTCTAGGAGATTCAAAAAAGGATCAATCGACATAATTTTAAACCTTATGTGACCTAAATTTACTGAGTTTGTCTTTTGAAAAAAAAATAATTATTGATTAATTGTGAAATTTTGTTGCCTGTTAAATAAATAACTAATTAAAATTTCTACGAGGAAACAAAATGTTTATAAACAAAACAATTTAAAAAATCAAGGAATAATTATAAAATTTTGAGATCGTAGTTGAAAATTGAAAATTGCAGAAAATAATTAATAATTGTTGGAAAAAGTTTAATACTGACGAGAATAATTGAAAAATTAAAAAAAATATGTGAAAAATGACGAAAATGACTAGATTAATAGTCAACTGAAAAAATAATTTAAAAAATTAAACAAGAAATATTAAATTTAAAGAAAATAATTAAGAAAATTATAGGAATAATTGTTGGAAATAATTATAATTGACAAAAATAATTAAAAATTGAAGAAAGACATTATAAATTGAAAAATGGAATTGAACTTTAAAGAATATATCTAAAAATTGAAAAAAAGTAATTAAAAAAGCCAAGAATCTATTAATAAAAAAGAAAACAATTGAAAACTGACGAGAATAATTGAAAAATTAAAAAAAATATGTCAAATGACGAAAATAATTGACAATTGAAAAAAAATGTAAATGATTAGATTAATAGACAATTGAAGAAAATAATTGAAAAAATGTAACAAGATATATTAAATTTAAAGAAAATAAATAATTGCAAATTCAAAAATTAAAAAAATTTCATAATTGTGGGAAATAATTGAGGGGCTGGATGCAATAAGGGGATACGCGAGACTTTCGTTGGCCCCGCGTACAGCGAGTCTCCGGCAGAAACGGGGGACTTCAAAATTTTCTATATCCCTTTATTGCATCCAGCCCCTCAATTGCACATTTAAAAACTGGATTAAAAATCGAACAAGGAATGAAAATTGAAAAAAAAAAGAATTTTAATTGAAGAAAGCAATTAAAAATTAAAGAATGGGATTGAAATTTAAAGAATATACTTAAAAATTGAAAAGAAGTAATTGAAAAAAGCCGAGAATTAATAATTATAGAAGAAAAAATAATTTAAAATAATTTTTTAATATTAAAGAAAATAATTGAAAATTGGTATCTAAATTTAAAGAAAATATCTGAGAATTAAAGAGAATAGTTCTAGAATTTAATAATTGAATTGAAAATTTAAAACAATTTTTATGAGTAAAATAAATAATTAAAGAATTCCAAGAATTATTGAGTATTGAGGAATTAATTGAAAACCAATAAAAATAATTGAAAATTAAAGAAAATATTTGAGAATCGAAGAAAATAATTAAAAATTGAAGAAATTAATTGGAAATTAAAGAATTAAATGGAAATTCCAAGAAAATAATTGATAATTAAAAAAAAAATTACAATATGACAAAAATAATTAAATATTGACTAAAATACTTGATTATTAAAGAGAAGAAATTAACAATTGAAAAAAAATCGAAAAATGATGAGAAAAATCAGCAATCGAATAAAAAATGTTTTGAAATTAATGAATAATCATTAAATTCAAGAAAAATAATTAATTTACAATTAAAAATTGATGAAAATTTTGGAAAAAATTGTAGAAAATAAATTAAAATTGAAGAATTGTATTAAAATTTCAAGAAAATAATTGATAACTGAGAAAATGCGAAAATTATTGAATATTGATTAAAATAATTGAAAAGCGAAGAATGGAATTTAAAATTAAAGAAAATAATTGAGAATTGAAGAAAATAACTAAAAAAGTAAAAAATAAATTGAAGATTAAAGAGTCAAATTGATGTTTTAAGAAACTAGTTGATAATTGAAAGAAAAGTTGCAAAATGACTTAAATAATTAATTATTGAAGAAAATAATTGAGAAATGAGGAAAATAATTGACAATCGAATGAAAAATTCGAAAACAGGCGATAATAATAGACAACAAAACAAAATAGTTTTAAAAAAAATTAAAGAATTAGTTATAAAATTTAAAGAAAATAATTGTATATTGCAAACTGTTGAAAATTAAAGAAAAAATAATTGATTTCTTTTTTTATGAAATTCAATTTATTTGAACTGATATTTATAAATTTAATCAATTTAAATGCATTTTTTTAAAAAAAGTATCTGATTTATAACAGAAAAATATCTATGTGCCAAAATTTAGGTGTCAACAGAATGAAAGAATGAATTAATCTTGTGGATCATTGTTATATAAGATTAAAAATACCTTGGAAAATTTGGAAATAAAAGTGCATTTTTTGCATACTTTTAAAAATTCTTATTTATAAAAAATTTTTAATACAGCAAGATAATAAAAACAGCTGTCAAATTCTCATTTTCCTTTTTTCTCAATTCAAACTTTACTTGATTTTATTAAATTCAATTTTTTATAATTTAAGGATGTTCAATCCACTGACATTACCTCAAACTAAAAAATGGTTTTTCAAATTTTCACGTAAAATAAAAATATTATTAAAATTAATTTGACCCAATTTTGAAAGACCCAGTTATACATTTTTTAAAAACAATTAGGTTGATATAAAATGTATTATAAAGTAATAATTATTGAACATTTTGTGTTTTTTCTTTAAAGTTTGTGAACAATCGTAATTTTCTTCCAATTTTGACAAATAATAGCTTATTTTGATCTTTGAAACACTCTCTACAAATCTGTTCGTTGGATTTTGTTAAAATATTTTTTATTTAAAAAATATATGATAGAAAAATTTTATTTGTTTAATAACTTTTTAACAAGATTTTATTAATAAAATGCAATGAACAGATTTGTAGAGAGTGTTTCAAAGATCAAAATAAGCTATTATTTGTCAAAATTGGACTAAAATTACAAACTTTAAAGAAAAACAACAAAATGTTAAATAATTATTATTTGATAATAAATTTTGTATCAGCCTAAAGTTTTTTAAAAAATGTACAACTGTGTTTTTCAAAATTGGGTGAAAATAATTTTTAAAAAAATTTTATTTTATACGTAAAAAACTATTTTGTAGTTTGAGGTTATGTCAATGGGTTGAACATCCTTAAATAAATACCAATCGTCAATTAATACTTTTTAATATACTAAAAATTTCAAATTTAAATGTTACGCAGCATAAATAAATCAAATTTTCTCTAATTTTATAATTTTTACACAAATTGAATATGTAATAAAATTATTTTTTTCGTAATTTAACAATTTTTTCTTTTCGCTTATTACAATTGTCTTCCCTCGTTTTTATTTCAATAATTTGTTTATTATTTTTTATAATTAAACTTTCTCTAATAAAAATAAGGAAATTAGAGAAAATAATGTTTTATATTTTTAATTTATTTCTATACCTTATAATATTTAGAAAATTATCAATTTATTTGTTTGTAACATGTTAAGGTCTATTTTTTTAACTCTGAAAAAAATCTCTAAAACGTCCAGAAAACCTGAAAATATCAGGGAGTTTTTTTTTAAACACTCTGATTTGTTTTCTATTTATTTATTTAAATCAAATTAAAATTGAAGTAAGAGAACATTACATAAAGAAATTTGATTTTTTTAGGTTTATTCGGCATTAGGAAATACGGAGTGGACATAAATGGATATGTCATGGATCCCGTAAAAGGACTTTCAATTTGGTTGCAAAAGAGGAGCTCAACTAAACAAACGTGGCCTAGTTACTGGGATAATTTTGTTAGTGGAGGATTGAGTGTTGGTTTTGGCATTCATGAAACTGCTGTAAAAGAGGCTGGAGAAGAAGCCGGAATTCCCAAAACTATGATTTCTAAGCTCAAAAGTGCAGGATGCGTTTCTGTCTTCTTTGAATGTGACAGAGGATTATTCCCGAATACAGAATTTATCTACGATTTGGAATTACCCCCAGATTTTGTACCTAAAAATGGTGATGGCGAGGTCGAAACTTTTGAGCTTCTACCAGTTCGAGAATGTTTGGAGCGTGTTCTTTCTCCTAATTTTAAAACGACAGCAGTTCCTGTAGCATTGGATTTTATGATTAGACATGGATATATAACATCAGAGAATGGCAAGATTTTTTAAATGATCTTTTATACATTAATACAATTTTAATTTCATTTCCTTAACTGAATTCTCATTGTAAATAATTTAGAAGAATTCTCATTTAACGAGAGCTGATAAAAATCGTTATTTTTTTAATTTAAATCAATAATTAAATTCTTTGGTAAATGTATAGAATCAGTATATAAAATCTTCAAATGTTTATTTGTAAGTAGTTTATTAAAGAAACGAAGACAAAAATTTAAAAAAACAACATAAGAATGAAACAGTGACATAAAAGTATATAAAAAAATAGAAACTCTTTTCAAAAAACTAGACTTTTTACGGACATTTTTTTAAAATTAAAATAATAAACAAGATTATAATTAACAAAATGTTTAAATATATTACGAAAGAGAACAAAATTTTAAAATTAGAAAAATTAGAGAATTATTTTACAACTTGAATAAAAAAAGAATAAATAAATTTTGGAAAATTTTAAAAAATTTTAAAAGAAAAGAAATTCTATGAAATAGAAAAACAATGTTAAAATAAGAATATTTAGTACAATGTTAAATCAACATACAATAAAAGAATAAAAGTTTTCAAAAAAGTAGAAAATCGAGAAATTTAAAAAATGTAGATAAAAGAATCGACTAAATGTTTTAAAAAATTCGTAATTATAAGAAAAAAAGTAAACAATTTAAAAGAATGAAAAATGTTTCTAAAAAAATATTATAAAACTGATGACAAAAATTAAAAAATTAATTAAAATGCAAGGAAGGATTAACAAAATTGTGAAACAAGAAAATTAAATAAATAGGAAGAAAATGGAGAAAAGTTTTTTTTTTCTTAATCTAACAAACTGTGAAAAAATGTCAGAAGTACAAAAAATAAAAAAAATTGTTAAGAATCTACTAAAAAATTAGAATTAATAAAAATAAAATAAAATAAATAAATGTATATAAAGATAAATAAAAAGTTCACAAAAGAAATTTAAAAATTCTTTAAAAATAAAAAAGTTTAGGCAAATTAAACCAAAAATATGTTTGTAATATTACACTTTTTTTATGCGTTTTATTAATTCCAATAGTTTTACATCCAATGACAGGACTACAAAAGTAACAATATAATATAATTAAGATAAAACATAAGAAAGTAAGATTATGAAAAATCATAAATAATTAATAATTAGAGAACACTTACAACAAGTCAAACATTAAATTTACAAAAATAAAGAAAATCTAAAACATTTATGAAAAAATAAGTAAGTTTGCAAAAATCTCGCAAAAAATAGACAAGATGTGAAAACAAATTGAATAAATTTATAAAAAAAAAAGTGAGCGTATTTATTTTTAAAAATATGGAAATTATTAAGAATATCCACGAAATAAAAAGTTTAGTGAATGTTTTAATAACAAAATTATGTCAAATAATACTAAATAATTTGCATAAAAAGAACAAAATTAAAGAAAATCCTAAAATAAACAGACATATACAAAAAAATGTTAAAAGTAAAAAGAAAAATAATCTTAAAATTTTGTAAAAATAAGAAATTATAAGATAAAAATTAAACAATTTCGAAAATGGGAAATTTCTTAGAAATCTTGCAAGAATAACAAAAAGGATTACTGCGAATATGGAAAATAATTAATATTATTTAATTGTTATGCATTAAATAATATGCTTAAAAAAAGTATTTTTTTAACCCTTTCTATTAAAATTTGACTGACTCGGAGAAATCGATAAATTCTGTTACACTTGTGAATTAATTATATAAAAATTTAATACTATTTTTTGCTATCTTTTTGATTTAAATTTAATGCATATTAATTAATGCAAAAATATTTCTAAGAGATTTCAATTTTTCGAAACTGTTTAATTTTTATCTTATAACTTCTTATTTTTACAAAATTTTAAGATTTTTTCTCCTTTCACTTTTGATTTTTTTTGTATTTTAGTTTCTTTATTTTAGGATTATCTTTAATTTTCTTCTTTTTATGCAAATTATTTAATATTATTTTACACAATTTTGTTATTAAAACATTCACTAAACTTTTTATTTCGTGGATATTCTTAATAATTTCCATATTTTTAAAAATAAATACGCTCACTTTTTTTTTATAAATTTCTTCAATTTGTTTCATATCTTGTCTATTTTTTGCGAGATTTTTTGCAAACTTACTTATTTTTTCATACATTTTTTAGATTTTCTTTATTTTTGTAAATTTCTTGTTTGTAATAAATACAAATTGAAAATACAAATTAATAAAAAAAAATTTTATAATTTTATCAATTTTTTTTTAATTATTACCTATTGTTATTATTATTACTTTTTTATTAATTTTATCAAATTTGTTAGCAAAAATACAAATTATTGTAAGTGTATTACAAAAATATTTTTTGTTCAATTTGCCTAAACTTTTTTATATTTAAAGGATTTTCGAATTTCTTTTGTGGACTTTTTATTTATATATAAATGTTTTTATTTTTTCTTTTTAATTCTAATTTTTTAGTAGATTCTTAGCAAATTGTTTTATTTTTTGTACTTTTGACATTTTTTTACAGTTTGTTGGATTAACGAAAAAAACGTTTCTCTATTTGCTTCTTATTTATTTAATTTTCTTGATTTTCCACTATTTTTTAGTCCTTTGCGTTTTAATTAATTCTTTAATCTTTGTCATCATTTTTTCATTTCTTAGAAACATTTTTCCTTCTTGTAAATTGTTTAGTTTTTATCTTATAATTACAATTATTTGAAAACATTTATTCAATGCTTTTATCTACATTTTTTAAATTTCTCAATTTTTTACTTTTTTGAAAACTTGTATTCTTTTATTTTACATTATGTAAATTTAATCTTGTAATAAATATTCTTATTTTAACATCGTTCTTCTATTTTATAAAAATTCTTTTCTATTAAATTTTTTTTTTAAATTTACAAAATTTTATTCATTCTTTTTTTAATCAATTTGTAAAATAATTCTCTAATTTTTCTAATTTTAAAATTTTGTTGTCTTTAGTAATATATTTTAACTTTTTTTTTAATTATCTTCTTATTCATTTTTTTAATTTAAAAAAAATGTCAGCAAATAGTTTAGTTTTTTTAAAAGAGTTTCTACTTATTTATATATTTTTATGCCACTATTTCATACTTGTGTTGTTTTCTTAATTTTTTCTACATTTCTTTAATAAATTTCATGACATTTTTATTTAAAAGGTTTTTCTCAATTTTTTAAAACTATTTTCTTATCTTCTTACGTTCTTGTGTTTTTTTAAATATATTGTTTCGCTGTTTCTACATAATTTTCTTAATTTTTCAATCACATGAATTTGAAGATATCTTTTTGAAATTTTCTCATTTATTCGATTTTTATTAAATGTTTTATTCTTCATTATCTCCTATTAAATGTTCTCAGTTAAAAAAAACTACTTACAAATAAACGTTGGGAGATTTTATATACTGATTATACTTTTAAAAAATCAATTTTTGATTTAAATCTAAAACATCCGATTTAAATAAAAATAAAATCGGGTTTTTTATATTTTTTTATAAAAATCATGATTTTTATCAGCCCTGATTTTAATCCAAATGCCCCAATGATTTAAATCAAGTGATATAAATTAATTACAGCCATGCATTTAACATAGTTTTAAGTGAGAAAAATTTCCAAATGCCAGATTTTCCATTTCACCAAATCTTCAATTGCTTGAATATTCATCAAGAATATTCAGAGCCGTAACTTAGGTTTTTTGCGCCCGGTGCGAGATAAATATTTTTGCGCCCCCCCCCCCCCCCCCCCCTATATTTCATAAAAGAATAGAAGTTAAAAAATATGTTTAATCAAGGACAGAGACTTGTAAATTTTTGCCATCTGCACACTTAATGTTGACCGGTGAAGGGAGGGGGAGAAGAGAAATAAAATAATATTAAATTAAAGAGTCTCTTAATTATCGCAATTATTTTAACACAAAAGTTGACAATTTATTTCATTTCGAGTAAATATTCGGAATTAATAATGAAATAATCAAAATAAAATAAAATTTGTGAAAATAAATCATTACAAATTAAAAAAATAAATAAATAAAAATTGACGAACTTGATTGAAATTTAAGAAAAATAATTGAAAAATGATTAAAACATTGAAAAGTGTATACTATAACTTAGATTTGACATAATAAATGAAAATTTAGGATATAAATTGAAAAAAAATTAATATATCTAATATTAAGTGGACAAAAAAAATGCAAAAAGATAAAAGAAAATTCAAATTCAAAAAACTAATTAAAAAGTCAAATAAATAATTGAAAATTTAGGAATTCAATTGAAGAATGAAATTTGAGAATAACTAAAATTTGAAGAAATTGATTGCAACTGATAACAATAATAATTGAAAATTGGAGAAAATTTTTAAAATTTAAGAAAAATATTTTAATATCTAGGAAATTAATTGACGAATAATGAAAGTAATAAAAACTCCAAGAAAATATTTGCAAAATAATAAAAATAATGAAATATTGAAAACAATAATTTTGGTTTGTTAAAAATAATTGAAAAAATTACAACATATAGTTATAATAAAAGAAAATTATTGCATAATAATAAAAATAATTGAGATTAGAGATAAATAATAAAAAAAAGTTTGAGAATTTATTAAAAAATAATTGAAAATAACAAAAACTAATTTAAAAATGATAAAAATAATTGAAAATCGAAGAATTTAATAAAAATTTGTGAAAAAGTAATTGTAAAAATTACAGAATGTATTTGAAATAAGCAAGACTACTTAAAAATGATAAAAATAATTGGAAACTAAAGTTAATTATGGAAATTTAAGAACACAAATTGAGAAAGTTACAAAATTTATTTGATGTAAAAGAAAATGATTCAAAATCCAAGAACATAATTGAAATACTTGAAAAATACAAAAATCAAAACTCATATATTTTGTACAAATAATTGAAAAATGACAAAAGAATTTGAAAGTTAATTAATACATAATGAAACTAAATTGATATTGAAGGAAATAATTTAAACTGAAAATGTTTTATTTGAAAAAGTAAAAGAAATAATTGAAACTTGCAGAAATTTGGAATTTAAAAATTAGGGGAAAAATTAAAAAAGAATGAGAATCATTGAAGAAAATAATTTGAAAAATGATAAAAATAGTTTAAATTTGTAGATTTTAATTGCAATCATAGAAAAATAATTTTAAAAAATACAGAATATTTATAAAGTAAAAGTATTACAAAATGATTTTAAGAATTTTAAATTCAGGAAAATAATTAAAACATTATAAAAATAATCGAAAATTTATTAAAGAAAATGAAAATTTCAGATATATTATTGAAATTCTCGGAAGTAATCAACAAAGATTCAAATAATAAAAAAATTGTGAAAATAATGCATATAAAAAAAAAAATAATTAAAAATTTACGATGTATTTGAAATTTGAGAAAAAAATTGAAGAATGATTAAAACATGAAAAAGTGGATGCAATAACTTAAATTTGAGATACTAAGTAAAAATTTAGGAAATTTATTGAAAAATAATTAATGTATCTAATTAAAAGGTGAAGAATTTAGAAATGAAATTTGAGAATAACTAAAATTTGAAGAAATAGATTGCAAAATGATAAAAATAATAATTCAAAATTAAAGAATATTATTAAAATTTGGGAAAAATATTTTAAAATCTAAAAAAATAATTGAAGAATAATGAAAGTAATAAAAAATCCGAGAAAATATTTGCAAAGTAATAAAAATAATGAAAAATTGAAGACAATAATTTTAGTTTTTTAAAAATAATTGAAAAAATTACAACATATAGTTATAAATAATAAAATAAAATAATTGTAAATTGAAAAAATAACTAGAATTTGAGATAAATAATAAAAAAATTTCGAAAATAAATCAAAAAATAATTTAAAAAGACAAAAATTAATTAAAAAATGAATTAAATAAAAAAATAATGCATAGAAATAATTGTTAATTGAAGAATATAATAAAAATTTGTAAATAATAGTTGCAAAAATTACAGAATATATCTGAGATAATAAGACTACAATTACAATTATAGGTATACTATAATTCATCGAACGTGAATTAATTTGAAATTTCATTGATTACAAATTTAATTAATCCTCGCTTTGAGAATAATAAATTTAAAATTATTTAAAAATTTCTTCAATTTTTAACAATTGTTTACTATTATGATTTTAATTATTTGCTACAATTTTCATCTATTTTTATCATTATTTAAAAATTTTCTTTCAATTCTAATTATTTTCATTATTTTTAAATTTTTCCCCTAAATTCTAAATTCAATTTCTGCAAGTTTCAAATATTTTCTTTCATTTTTTCAAATAAATTAATTGATGGAATTTTTACTTAAAAACTAAATTTTACTAAATGAACGAATTATTTCCTTTCTATTAATAATTCTTATATTTATTGATTTTAAAAGTTTGATTAAAATGATCTTTTAAATACAGTAAATAAACACTTTTTGTCTAATGAAGTACTTACAATTAGTAACATTTATAATAATCAACTTCGAACTGTCTAAAAAAAGTAATCTAATTTTTTTGGTTTCATAATTTTTTTTATAAAAAAAAAATATATAAAAAAAAAGTTGCGTCTCTCCAAATTTGCGCCCCCCCCCCCCCCCCCGAGGACTGCGCCCGGTGCCACGGCACCGACGGCACCACCCTAGTTACGGCACTGCAGAATATTGTTAATTGATAGAATTCTTAAAACATTGAATTTCATTTGACCTTATTGATATTATAATACAATTTAATTTATAATTACAATTTAATTATAATTTTAAATACTTTTAGAATATTAAAAAACAATTATCGAATGTTTCAGAACCCAACTTCATACAAGTTGTAGAGCTATTACATGTCCCGCTGCAAACAATGTTTAATCAACCGCAAAGAAAATATAAAATAGCTGCCAATGGAGAAGCGAACGATGCGTTAGATCGAGTTCAAAGTTAAATAGGTACTAATTACAAAACCACCTTAAGGCTGCGATTTGGACTAAATGCCAAAATTTCAGTTCTCTAATTATTAGATTTCTATAGATAGCATTTTCCATTTTACGATTGTTTCTTCAATTTTGTATTATGAAAGTAAATTTGAGTTTGTTTCTTTGTTTTTTTTTTTGTTTTTTTTTTTAACAAATCAAGGCGCAAAAGACTACTTTTTTCTCAGAGTGAAAACTTTTCTTCTAGTTTTCATTACAGTACAAATTGAACTGATAATCTGATAATGTATTTTGTTTAGTATTAAGTAATTTCGCACAAAAGTATGCCTAATATATTTATTTCAATTTTATTCTCCGAGCGCTTCCAGCTTTTCTAGATTAAAGTAAAACAAATTATTGCCACTATTTTGAATTAACTGATAGTTTGTCTCAATTGTAAAACGCACTTGTATCAAATTTGTTTAAAAATTTGAACAGTAACTTCCTATTTTTTTATTATGTAGCCCTAAGGTGTGGGTATTATTTTTAAAGAATTATGGAATCTTGCTATTTATGCAATTTGACTGCAACAGAACTGAAAGTGAAACTACTGTATTGATTTGTTAAATTAGATGAAGTTTAGATATTTTACTTTTTACTTGAATTTTGTATATTGAGTGTTTTATAATGCAAATGTGTTTTTAATCGCAAAACATTCAATGTAGGATTTTTTACGAAAAAAGACCGATTTAGAGTATCGAAATCGTAGAGAAAGATTGTCCAATGTAACTGAAAATTTGAATTAATCAAATTCTTAGTCAGTTTAAAAATTATTTTTAAAGACACTTTTTTTTTCATTTGATTGAAATTTGTTTATTTTGTGATTATTAAGTAGAATTTAATAGTGTTTCAAATCGAGTTCAAAGTTTTATTTCTAATATTCTTTTTCTTTGTTAAAATTTCAATTTAAAACCCTTAAAGAGATAAAGTTGGACAAATTTTTTCAAGAGCTGTTTATGATAGAAAAATTAGGTAGGTTTTTAAAGAAAGTTTTTGACTATAATTGAATCAAAGTTATTCAGAAAAAAGTCACAAGTATTTCTTATACATGAACTAAAAATTGCGAATTAAGCTTTAGACTTTTATATGTTGCTTTAAAAAAGAGTATTTCAAGTTAATAATTTCTAAGGAGTTTCAATTTTTTGATTGTTAAGATGCTGTATAAAAAATACAGTTTTGATGATCAATTTCTTATGAAAGTGTGCACAATACTCACACATTACAAAAAATTCCAGTTGAAAAGAATAAAAATTTTAAAAAAGGAAGAATTAAAAAAAAATTAACTTTTGCACACTTTCTAACACTTTTTTATCTTTACTATAATTTTCTTGCTCATCGCACATTCTAATTTCTTTTATATGTAAAATTGTAAAAAAAAAATAAAAACTGATTAAATTCTTGGAAAAGCGTGCTGAAATTGGTGTATTATCTAACTTTAAAAAAATACAATTAATGAAATTTACATTCCAAGAAAAGAAAAAATTAATTTTCAAATTGCAAAAACTCTTAGTAAAAATTTATTTTAAACAATTATACTTTAAATGTAAGTAAATTTCTTATGCAATGACATTAAAATTACGTTTTTTTTTAATGGTCAGGAAAATAGTATTATTATGTCATACTTATTGTTCTAATTTAATTAATCATTGTACTGTGATTGCTATTGGTACTTAGAGAATTTTTTCCAATGTCATGTTTTGAATTCATTGTAAGTTGAAAAAATTATACATAAAATATTTCACGGATTGAAAATCGAAAAAACAGAATGTGAAAGATTTGTGTATTTGTTTAACAATGTACAGAAAATGTTTTAAGAATGCTTATTATAAATCTGTTGTATTCCGTCAATTTTTTCTACTTTATAGAAATTACTAGATTTAAAGGTTAAAAAAAAATTGAGTTAATAAATTGAGTAGCGAATTTAAATTACAAATTATACTTTAGTGTAACATGAATTATAAAAGTATGGCCTCATGATTTGAATGGTCGTTTTTGCGTGGCACTTTTGTGTCTTTTGCGTACATTTAACTTTTAAAGCCGTAAAATCAAAAGTAAATGAAAAAAGAGCTCAATCTTATTTTGTACTTCGCGCCTAGCAATTAATTTCTTTAAAAATAGTCTTTATTATATAGTTAGATTTTTATAATCAAATAGTTACAGATTTTTCATGTTATAAAGACTGTATTCTTCGTTTTCTAATGTATCGATTTTTTAATTGAAAGAAAATTTGTATACATTGGAGATTTTAAAGGAAATTAATAGTTAGTGTATATAAACCGAATTAGAATTGCGAAGTCTTCATTCTAGGTTTTTGAATAAATTCATATTTGTTGATTGTGCAAACAATGAAATAAACAGCTGCTCACTTATGATTAAAGTCTATTTGTCTTTATTTCTTTTTTGGTAATTAGAAGAAGAAAATACCCTTCATTACTGTTGAAAAATATTTTGTAACATTTTTTTTACCTGTTTTTAAAAAAAATATTGTGATGGCCAGTGGCGTAACTGGGATGACAAGGGCCCTGGGGCAAACAGAAAAATGGGTCCCCAATTATTTATTTATTCTGTCCACACCTGAAATTTGTCACTAGATGTTTTTTTTATTTTAAAATTTTAAATCATATTCCACTTTTTAAAAATGTTCTCAAATTTTAAATTTATAGCAATTTTAATTTCTTCAAATTTCAGTTAACATGAACTTGCATTGATTAAAAGTTTAATTAATCTATGATTTAAATATACTAAATTTGAAGTAATTTAAAAATTTCTTCAATTTTTAATACTTCTTTTCTATTAAAATTTCAATTACTTAAACTACAATTTTCTACTATTTTTATTATTTTTCAATTATTTTCTGCAATTTTTAATTATTTTTAAATTGTTTCCCCAAATCTTAAATTTACCTTCTTCAAACTTCAATTATTTTGTTTAGTTTTTTTTCCATTTTTCTATTTTAATTTTTTTCCCCTCGATTATTAAATTTACCTTCTTCAAACTTCAATTATTTTGTTCAGTGTTAATTTCTTTTTATTATTTTTCAATTATTTTCTCCATCTTTTAATATTTCCATTATTTTTCAATTAATTTCCTAAATTTTAAGTTATTATCTCAAATTTAAAATATTTAGATTATTGTCATCAATTTTCCATGTTTTAAACGATTTTTTAATTATTTTCTTTTGCTTAAGGAAGTTCTACCGTAAATCGAGTAATCAAACAAATTTTGATAAAACTTGGTGTACTGATAGATAAAGTTTCTAAAATTTTGTAGTTAAATTTTTGAGACCTGTAGGTTCTTGGGAAAAAAGTTATGATCGATATATTTTTTCACTTTTTAACCTGTTTAACATTGTTTCTTATGAGAATTCATTACTCTGTCACATATATTTTCGTACTAAAAATTATTAAATGACCAGATAGTGATCAAAGTTTGTATAGTTAAACACAGATATCTAATGAGCCGATATTGTATTTAAAAAAGGACAATGGGTTCTTGTGAGAGTTGCAATAAATTAATTTGTAAAAATATTTCACGTTTTACACGATACAGTTCAGACGTTCTGACATTTTAAAATGTTAATTTTGATCGCACATTAAAAATAGTATTATTTAAAAAGTAAATAAAGTTAAAAAAGTTAATAAATACAATTATTTGATTATATATTAGTAAAATTAAATTTAAACCTAGCCTCAAAATAATGGTCTCTGTTTTGACTAGTATTGTCATACGATAGAACTTCCTTAAATAAAATTCTACAATTTTTCTATTATTTTCTTCAATTTCTAATTATTTTCATTATTTTGTCATAATTTTCAAAACGTTTAATTATTTATCTGAAATTCCAATTATTTTTGTGAATTTTTCATTATTTCTGCGAGTTTTTGAATATTCTCTTTAATTACAATTTTTTAAGTAATTTTGTAATTATTTTTTTAGTTTAAACATATATTCCATGATTTTTTCAATTATTTCTCTTAAATTTTATTTATTTTTTCAATTTTTCATATTTAAATTATTTTCATCATATCTCAATTTTTTTTCTCAATCTTAAATTATTTTCAGCATATTTCAATTACTCTTTTTTTAGTTTTGAATTAATTTTATCATTTTTCAATTGCTTTTCTCGATTGTTAATTATAATTCTCATTTTCTACAATTATTTTCTAAGATTTTTAAGTATTTTTCTAAAATTTCAATTATTTTCTTCAATTTTTAATTATTTTCAATTGTTTTCATAATTTCCAAAATGTTTTATTAATTATCGTAAATTCCAATTATTTTTACTTTTCCTCAATTCCTTTTTCCAATTTTTAGTTATTCTCATTTTTTCAATTAGTTTTTAAGATCTTCATGTATTTTTCTCAAATTTCAATTATTTTTTTTTTTTTTTTTTAAAAGCATTCTGCAGTTTTTTCAATTATTTCACTAAAATGTAATTTATTTTTTACAACTTTTCATTGTTTGTATCAAATTTCAGTTAGTTTCTTCAAGTCTCAAAATTTAAAATCATTTTTCAATTATTTTCCAAAATATATTTTCATCATTTTATTTTTATCATTTGTTTTATAATTTATCAAATTTAAAACTAATTATCTGACATTTCAGTTATTTCGTTCAATTTTCAATTATTTATATTATATTTTATATTATTTTCTTCAATTTTAAATTAATTTCGATCTTTTTCATAATTTTCGAAAAAATTATAATTATTTTCGTTCTTTTTCATAATTTCCAAAAAAAATTATATTTATTTTCATTTTTTTGTCGTAATTTTCAATTATTTAACTAAAATTTTAATTATTTTCATCAAATTTCAATTTTTTTTCCAATTTTCAATTATTTGTATCATTTGTCTATTATTTCACCCAATTTTTAATTATCATTCTCATGTTGTAAAATTAAGATCTTTAAGTATTTTTCTAAAATTTTAATTATTTTCGTTTGTTTTTATAATTTTAAAAATTCAATTTCAATTACCTATTATTTTTTTTTTTTATTTAAAAAGCATTCTATAGTTTTTAATTTTTTTCGCTTGTTTTATAATTTCAAAAATTTTAAACTATTTATCTGACATTTCACTTGTTTCGTTTAATTTTTAATTATTTATATTATATTTTATATTATTTTCTTCAATTTTTAATTTAACCTTATTTTCTTCTATTTTAAATTATGTTTATCTTTTTTATTTATTTTCTCTAATTTTTAATTATTTTCGTTTTTTCAATGCACTTTTGAAAATTTTCTGAATTTTACTGTTATTTTCTTGAACTTTCCTTTATCTAAAATATATTATGTCATTTTTTTTAATTATTTTTTTCAATTTTAAGTTATTTATCTCAATTTTTAATCATTTTTTTTCAGTTTTCAATTATTTTCTCTAATTTTTCATTTCTCATTTTTTTTAAAATTTGTTATTAAGATTTTCAAGTTTTTTTCGCAAATTTAAGTTATTTTCTTTATTTTTAAAACATTTTTATGATTTTTTAAATTACTTTACCGAATTTTTAATTGATTTCATTTTTTTTTTCAATTAATTTTCAAAATTTGCAATTTTTTTTATTCTAAAATTTTATAAATTTTTTCCCAAATAATTATTTAATAATATAAATTTATTTTTCAAATATGTATAACAAGGTATATACAAATTAACAAGTCTTTCTTTGTATAAAAAATGTAGTCTTTATTTTGAAAAAAATACCTCCGGCCATTTCTCCTTTCTCTAAAAACAAAAAGCTTCAGCGTGGCGTAAATATATATATATATCAACAATGCGTTATTAAAAGCACGCGAAAGAAGCCATGAAAATTCACAATATCAAATTTTTTTCGTATAGAAATTTTGTGAATCAAGTCCTGAGAAAGTATTTGATGAGATTCAGGTTGCTGATTCAATCCTTTTTACTTTTCTTGTTTCTTAAGAACTTTCAGACTTTGTACTCTATATAAGAATTTTCGTCTGCGACTTAAAAATTGATCAATTGATTTGAACTTCCGTTACACGAGGAAGTTGTTCGCGCGGTGTGTAGTTGACTAGATGCCTTACGTATCTTCCTCGGATATATTTTTTTGTTCTAGGAAGCAGCGAAGGGTAGTGCCCTGCTTTTTGGAAAGTCACGTCTCAAAATACTTATAAATACTGGTCACGTAGGTCATAACCTGCTGCCAGTCGGGACGTTCCAGTTGGCACATATCCCCTATATTCTGCAATGAAAAAATTAATTTTAATATTAATTTATTTTATTATTTAATTTTTTTTCTCGTTGAAACATTCTCTAAAATTCTATTTGTTGGTTTTTGTTAAATAATATTTTGTTCAGAGCCGTAACTTAGGTTTTTTGCGCCCGGTGCGAGATAAATATTTTTGCCCCCCCCCCCCCTATATTTCATAGAAGAATAGAAGTTAAAAAATATGTTTAATCAGGGAGAGAGACTTGTAAATTTTTGCCATCTGCACACTTAATGTTGACTCGGTGGAGGGAGGGGGAGGAGAGAAATAAAATAATATTAAATTAAAGAGTCTCTTAATTATCGCAATTATTTTAACACAAAAGTTGACAATTTATTTCACTTTCAAGTAAATTTTCGGAATTAATAAAAGAAAATTCAAATTCAAAAAACTAATTAAAAAGTCAAATAAATAATTGAAAATTTAGGAATTCAATTGAAGAATGAAATTTGAGAATAACTAAAATTTGAAGAAATTGATTGCAAATGATAATAATAATAATAATTGAAAATTGGAGAAAATTTTTAAAATTTAAGAAAAATATTTTAATATCTAGGAAATTAATTGACGAATAATGAAAGTAATAAAAACTCCAAGAAAATATTTGCAAAATAATAAAAATAATGAAATATTGAAAACAATAATTTTCGTTTGTTAAAAATAATTGAAAAAATTACAACATATAGTTATAATAAAAGAAAATTATTGCATAATAATAAAAATAATTGAGATTAGAGATTAATAATAAAAAAAAGTTAGAGAATTTATTAAAAAATAATTGAAAATAACAAAAACTAATTTAAAAATGATAAAAATAATTGAAAATCGAAGAATTTAATAAAAATTTGTGAAATAGTAATTGTAAAAATTACAGAATGTATTTGAAATAAGCAAGACTACTTAAAAATGATAAAAATAATTGGAAACTAAAGTTAATTATGGAAATTTAAGAACACAAATTGAGAAAATTACAAAATTTATTTGATGTAAAAGAAAGTGATTCAAAATCCAAGAACATAATTGAAATACTTGAAAAGTACAAAAAACAAAACTCATATGTTTTGTAAAAATAATTGAAAAATGACAAAAGAATTTGAAAGTTAATTAATACATAATGAAACTAATTTGATATTGAAGGAAATAATTTGAACTGAAAATGTTTTATTTGAAAAAGTAAAAGAAATAATTGAAACTTGCAGAAATTTGGAATTTAAAAATTAGGGGAAAAATTGAAAAGTAATGAGAATCATTGAAGAAAATAAATTGAAAAATGATAAAAATAGTTGAAATTTGTAGATATTAATTGCAATCATAGAAAAATAATTTTAAAAAATACAGAATATTTATAAAGTAAAAGTATTACAAAATGATTTTAAGAATTTTAAATTCAGGAAAATAATTAAAACATTATAAAAATAATCGAAAATTTATTAAAGAAAATGAAAATTTCAGATATATTATTGAAATTCTCGGAAGTAATCAACAAAGATTCAAAATAATAAAAAAATTGTGAAAATAATGCATATAAAAAAAAATTATTAAAAATTTACCA